>JAXGGA010025808.1:0-10144 GCA_038373865.1 Uloborus plumipes
TTTTAAAAAAAAGGAATTTTCCGACATTATATAACAATAATTATCATGATATATACTGTCAAAACTGTACAGTGTTTTTCCCCAAAAAATATTGAATATTGATTTTTTTAATTTGTTTTAGGTTAACTTCTTACAGTGAGTTCAAGTAGTAGGGCTTAATTCTATATCTACTCAATTGTAATCAAAATTTTGACTCATTAAAATTATTTTGCATTTAAATTTCCCCATTGGTACGTCTAGATTATTGAAAAGTACATACTAAACATTAGTCATCAGTAGAAGCGACTACTATATCTTTCACGCCAAGACAGGCCCGTCATTTGGGACATCAGGACGGGTGGTCAATGGCCTCCCCCCTGGTTTTGGGAACTTAATGTATTTACATGTAAGTGGGCATGGCTTTTTGCTTTTTTTGGTATAATTTTCATTGAAATTTTGTATAATTTAATTTTTGTCCCCCCCCCCCACGACAAAAAATTGAAATGATGGGCTTGCGTCAGGAAAAAGGGGGTTAATAACAGGGAAATACTATCTTTCACAATAATTAGTGTTAAAACTTTCCCCACTAATATTCATGACGAAAAATAACTATGCAATGGTAAAAACTGAAGTTTTTATTCATATGATCATTGTGTATTTTTTTCTTCATTTATATTTGTGAGAAACGTTTAATAAAACGTAAGTCAATTTAACGTTTAATAAACGTAAGTCAAGGTTATAAAAATTCAAGCTTTAGATTTCATCTCTCAATCCCCCCCCCCCAAGAGCCTGTCCCGTATTTACTATTCTTAAATCTGCCAACACTGACATACATTAAAAAAATAAAGGACGAATAAAAACCCAACATTTCAAATACACACTCATGATCATGAACAACATTTGTTGGAGTCAGAGAGTATGAAACGGTAGCAAAATTGAACAAAAAATTAGTTAGTAGGGGATGTCGTCCTCTCTAATAGACATACAGGCCTCGCAAAGTAACTCAATACTTGCAATGAAGCGGATTATGGGTTCCTGGGGCAAGTAATCCTACTCGATGAACAACTGTTCTCAGGCCATGGATGGTCCCTGCAAGGGACCATCCATGGCCTGAGAACAGTTGCGGAGAACAGTTGCGGAGTTGCGTGTTGCTATTGACCTACTGAGATTGTCCCAGACATGCTCTTTTGGGTAGCCAAGATAGAAAACAAACTGGTAGATAAAATAAATTTACCTTACCAGCGAACGTCCGCAAGCCATGGTGCGGCTCAACTCGAAATTTGAAGGCGAAGCATGGTGACCTAAAATTTCGCGAGTCGAGCCGCACCATGGTTTACAGACGCTCGCTTGTAAGGTAAATTCATTTTATCTACTAGTTTGTAGGCTTTTTGACTACATTAAGAAGATATTTGCCTCCAGCTCGGTTATTGGCTATTCCTGCCTAAGGAGTCCAGAATAAGAATAAAACTGCAGTCGCAGGATGTCATGACTGAACTGTGGGTGCATTAGCTTCAGTTTTGGCTTACTGGCGGTAACTCATTGCATATGCTCTTTAGGGTTGGAGTCCAAATAGCTGCTTGGGAAATCCATCTAGCAAATATTCTCCCTTTCCAAAAATTCGTCGACCAGAAGAGCTCTATGTTGGTCTCGTTTTTTCATCCATTAAAATTAACTCAGGGCTAACAACGCCTGTGAAGAGCTATAGAGCAAGAGCTCTATATTGGAGCCTCTCACCCCCCCCCCTTTTCTGTTCTTTGTTTTTTGACTTATTCTAGATGCTCACTGTTTGTGCCTTGAAAGCTGAAATCTGCATAGGCTGCTTTCAAAGGCACGTCTACACCTCTCTAAAATGTCTTCCGAATCGGAGATGGTTGAGTAGAGTCCTCAAGGTCACGTGACATTGAATGACTACATGATGTTTATGTTTTTGGAATTGACGCAGCTTTGGCAATATGTTTCCTGCCAAAGCCAGCTCGACTCAGCTTAACTAATAGCGAACATTTACTACCTGATGTGGTGTGCTTACGCAGAAAAATAAATTGGGCTTTTGTAAAATGACTCAAGTCTTGCGCTCATGAGCTCCTGGACTATTAGACATAGCGCTCAAAGACCACATCCCTACGCAAGAAGATAGCTGGTGGTACACCAAAAACATCAATGCTGGCGGTCATACAAAAATAGAAATAATAATCAATCCCAAATATCATAGGAACAATATTTTTCCTATGATTCATAAAAATTATTTCAATTAAGAATTGCAGTAAAAGTGTTTACAGTGTGTACAGGGAATGCTGCAGTCAATATTTTTTTCTTCTTCTTTTTTTTCCTGTTATAGAAAGCACTTTCAAATGTAACTATTAGTCAACAGTAAATTAAAAAAAAAAGATTTAGAAGCAAGAGCGAGAATTCCATTAAATTTATTGTATAAAACAAAAAACTGAGTTTATAATTTTACGAAATGGTACAATTTAGCATGATGTACTGTACATGTACAACTAAGTAGTACGTGAACCAAAAGAGGTAGGAAAATGCTACAGATTATCATTGATAATATATTTTCGTGCACGAACATTTTTTTGCATTTCATAGCATATTCACTATTTACATAGAATTCAAACATCACCAAACTCGGAAAAAGGTAAGAAATGATGCATTAGCATTTTCAAACTCCGAGTATTTTTACAACTTGATTTATAAAAACAATCACATTCTTCCTCGTTGGATGGTGAAATCTCTTTATCTACAGAATATCTGAAGAAATAAGTCGAAAAATGCACAAAAGTTTTATCTGCAAAGTACAATACTTTCTTCCTTTCCACTGAAATCGCAGCCATTCTTATGAAAAGCAGAAAAACGAGGAATGTTTTATGCATGAACTAGAGAAACAAGGGCGGAAAGAAATTAAATACTCATCCATTGCTTTCGTACGTCATAAGCAACACATTTTCTTTTCTACTTGACAAATAAACAACATCAATGATAAACAGCTTTGAATACTTGCAGAGGAGATAATGGAAAAAAAAAAAAAGAGATGACTTTTCGCAAATAGCTCCCGCGCGTTTTTTATTTCGAAAAATAAGGATAAATAATATCTACTAGATTTGTTACTGAAAGCATTTTGTATTTTATTTTGCTAGGACGTTTACTTTTCAAAGGTGGTAGATCGCAAGCAGTAAAATGTTCATATTAATGTAGAATGACTGGTGAATGACCATTTAAATGCAATTGCATTTTCAAACATTTATCACATCGTTATATCTCCAACATTTAAATTATTTAAACCGTGACAGTGAAAACATTTTAATCGAAGCATGTAATTATGTTTAATAAAATTATTTAAATAAAAAAAATGAACCGACTTCAGAACTTCAGTCTGCAAGTGCTCTAAAAAGTAAAAAATAATTTTAATCTTTGAACACCATCGATACTACATTTAAACATCAATTTTGAAGTCGGCGCAAAAACATCAAATGGAATCATTCGAAACTATAATTCAAATATAAATATATATTTCAATGTATCCAGGTTCTTTAATTGCATTCGCATGCACTACATTGACTCTACCACATATTTATGTAATGGTGCAAAAATTCAGCTCTTAATTTTCAATGCTTTCTCTGAAAAATGTTGGCAAAATATAGTAAACATCATTTTAACTGTAGTTTTTGCGCCGACTTCAAAACTTATGTTTAAGTGTAGTACCGATGGTGTTCGAAGAACAAAATTATTTTTTACTTTTTAGAGTACTTACAGATTGAAGTTCTGAAGTCGGTTCATTTTTTTTTTCAAAAATATTTTTATCTTAATCTTTTTAGTGTAAATGTATTTTAGAAATGAGGTAATGTTTTTCTGTCATTAACGATCCTTTTAAAGTATTGATTTTCTTTGAAAACGCAGGCCATCCATATATATGTATCTGTGCGTACATGATTTTTATCTGTGATGATGTTCTTAAAAATCTATCGTTTCTAGTTTTGAAAAGTGAAAGCAAAAGACAGAAACATTATTAATTTGACTTGAGAAAAGCCTCAAAGGATGAAGATGAATGAGATGAAGTACCGAATAATGATTTAAATGGAGGAAAGCCTTCGAAAATAAGGGATTTAAATTTCAATTACAGGTTTTAATTTCACAGAAATTAAGGGGTTTTAGTTAATCTCTCCCGAACTAATTGATATTTTTAAAAATCATTTCTACGTGGATACTTTCGTAATTATGTGGACATGCCCGCCAATTTCAAAAAGACCATAGAAATGAATTTCATAATGTATTCCAGAGAAGACTTGCATTCAAATTTGTCATTATTACGATTACTGTGATCACGATTTCTATTTCGATCGATTTCTGCAAGTTCCCGTTATCAAAGCCGGACCACGAAACGATGGGGCCAATTATTAAAAAAAAACTCCTTCAAAAAAAAAAAGAATTATTGAAATCAGTCCAGGCGTCTTGGAGTAATCGTTGGACATAAAAAAAAAATCTCCGGCGAATTGTATAACCTCCTCCTTTGTTGAAGTCGGTTAAAAAAAAGGGGAAAACTTTTACGGTTCTGCGCAAGTTTTTTAGGTAATCAAATTTTAAAAAAAAATCACTAATACAGTGAAAAATCACCACATATTTAAGCAACATGCAAATAATGCGAAACGTGAGGATTCAATTTTCCCTGTTCCAGAAAAATTGTTTTGGGTTAACGAATTTTTCTTTTACTAAAATCTGATTCACATTTTCATGACCATAAAATTAAAACGTGTTTTAGGGTTCTAAACCACATTTCTTATATTAAAATCAGAAATGAAAACACATGTTTTAACATGATAAATCTCAGTGTCGTCATCTATTCTGCCGTGGGCAGGTAAACGGCAGTATCTGCAAAAATGAGTTTTCGAGATAATTGAAGAAACGCATTTTTGATTTCCCACAAAGATCAATAAAACATTGAACTTCGAGCATAGGCGATACTATATGTTTATACCGATATATTTTTTGGGTCATCGATTGAATTTTGATTTTGCAAGTGCATAGAGAGGTAAAGCAGATACTGCCGTTTACCTGCCCTTTTCACTCTAATTGTCATGCGGAATTGACTGGCAGTTGGCAGTAAGTGCACAGTATGCTACTAAATGACCAGTATTTACATATTCGACAATACGCGGAGTAGATATGTTATTACGAAAAATATTACTGCATAAATGAATGATATGTTTTATTTAAAAATATACATAAATACCGTGTATCCACGTGATATAGATTTAATATAAACGAAAGCGAAATATAATTAAAAAATATAATAAACTGTATTGTATTATGCAAAATATGAAGCAAAATTTGATGATTCTTCAGCCATTTTTACTTTCTTTTACTTAGTAAAGGAAGTATTGTGATTTCACAAAGAAAATTTCACTCAAAATTCGGTCTAAATTCTGATTTTGCTCAACCCCGAATGAATGTTGAGTAGTTTTTTCGACATATCAGCACATGCATATGTACCTACTAACATATATACAGCCGAAATATCCTTTTCGACCATGCCCCAGTTAGTTACGACGAGTTTTCTCGTGACGTCTGTATGTACGTATACATGTGCGTATGTATGTATGTTTGTATGTATGTGCGTATGTATGTATGTATGTCGCATAACTCAAAAACTATATGCCATAGAAGCTTCTAGTTTGGTATATAGGCTCTGAGGGTGGTCGTTGTGTGGTTGCATTCGAATGTTCCCAAGGGGGTCTTTTACCCCTTTGTGGGGTAAATCAATGCTAATTTCAATGCAGATTGAGTGATATGATTTGGTGCAACTACTTGGAGATATATCGCCAAACTTTTGGTCGCCAAGTGTTTTCCGCCAAGTTGGCGACAAATTTGGCGAAAAATTGATTTTTTTTTTTAATTTGGATTCAATTTGACGCTATTGGGCACATTTTGCAAATTTTGCAAACAAATCACTGAATCATGTTAAAATCGGCGATATTTAGAAAGTAAATCATTGTAAAACATTATTTTGCATTGATTCGTGACAAACTGAGGGTGTAAATGTTTGAATTCTTTCTTGCTCACTCTAATGCACTATTTTAACACTTGAGGCATTTATTATGGAATTTAAACGTAAAAGGAAGTAGTGTGGCGTGCATACCAGATGTTTTAAAATTACTACAAATCAGTTAATGCTTTGTACTTTGCATCAAAACAAAAAAATCACTTTGAGAAAAAGAGCGCTTGAAATGCTTGTCGTGCTGATGATTTTTTTCATAGTACTATTAAAAATGCAACAGCTATGGGTTAAACTGCAAAACTATCGTCTGTTAGTATGAAAGCAACTCTAATTAAAAGAAAACGAAACAATGTAAATAAAATAATTTCATTGCTGCATTTTTGTTTGTCGTCTGCCAAGTTTGGCTTGTGTATCTTTGAAATCGTGAAAAATATTGTCTTCTAGTGGTGAGAAACTTCATCTGAAAGAAAAAAAATCTGGTATGGACCCCACACTACTTCCTTTTACGTGTAATTTTTTTAGTAGATGCCTTAAGTGTTAAAATAATGCTTGGAATGAGCAAGATGACAATTCAAACATTTACGCCCCAAATGTACCACGAAACAAAGCAAAAAATGATTTACAACAATTCATTTTCTAAATATCGCCGATTTTAGCATCATTCAGTGGATTTTTCGCAAAATACCGCCAATAGCGCTAAATTGAACCCAAACTCATAAAATAATTTTTTTCGCCAAATCGGTCGCAAATTTGGCGACAAGCATTTGGCGACTAAAAGCTTGGCGATATATCACCAAGTGGTAACGCCAATTTATATCACTTTAGTCTGCTTTGATATTAACACTGATTCACCCCCAAAAGGAATAAAACACCCCCTTGGGAACATTCAAGTGCAAAAAATGACCTCCCGTGACCTCCCATTAGGGCACCCCAACTTTCGCTTAGTTTAAGTACAAAGGAAAACGGTTTTTGCGGCTTGATGCAAGTTTTGCACAGCGATTCATATTATGTTCATCCTGCATACATGCAGATAGGCCGTTTACCTGCCCACAGCAACGAAAAATGCAGTTACTGCTGATTACCATTGGTTAAAAAACAGTTTTTTTTCATCGGAAACCGAAAAAAGATGCTTGTACCATAAAACTAATGTAACATAGATTTCAAAAATGCAAAAAAAAATGAAAATCGAAAAATTTGCAGTTACTGCCCTTTACCTGCCCACGGCAGTATTATTTCTCAAGAGTTTTTTTTTTATTGGGGGGGGGGGGGAGGAGTTTGCTATAACTTCCTTAATACCTTATCAAAACTCCCATGTAATGCATAATTTTAAAATCTGATGACAAATTGCACATTTTGATTTTTTCCGAAAAGTATACTTAAAAAAAAATAGATTTTTAACTAACAATGTCGAGAGCAAATGCTACGCACGGGTCAACTAATTTTAAATATTAAAATACACAGAAGCTGAAAAAAAAGAATTCATATAATGATCAATAAAATGCTACACAATTTACAATTTTAAGAAATCTTTAAACTGCATAACTAAAATTCGTCTTTAGAACATTGTCCCTATTGTTGCTATCCAAACCGGAACAGTTCGAGCAAAACTGTCACGAAAATAAAGAATACCTAACCAAGCAAGTAACTGAGGCGATTGATCATAACGCTTTGAAGTAACATGCATCATTCCTGAAAAGGCTCTTTCGAAACCTCATTACTCCAAGGCGGGAAGTAGTGCATTATAGGGTGGATTAAACTTTGTTTGCTGTAAATCTTAGAGATCAATCTTGGAGCTTTTTCTTAATTAATGTACTCTAAATTTAGAGTGCCTCAGATAAGAAAATTAAAGTGTTTTTTGTAATTATAAAAGTTACCCAGTGAGGAAATGGAAGTTTTACACAAGGGATATTTAAAATCTTGTTTGTTTTATTATGTAATGCAAATATCCAAAAAACTTTTATCATTACACTGTAAAAAATGAATGTTGGTTTTACAGTATAATACAGTTAATTTTATGGTAATAAACTGTAAAAATGGCTAATATTACAGTAATAAACTGTAAAATTTTTAATTTTACACTAATAAACTGTAAAATTGCTGTTTTACAGTAATAAGTTGTAAAATTGCAATATTTACAGTTTTATTACTGTACACTTAAAGTTTTAAGCTGGAAGCTCTGCTACTATTATTATACTGTTTTTTTTTTTTTTTTTTTTTTCATTATACAGGGCTGTCCAAATTAAACTTCCCCTACTCAGAGGCTTGTACAGGATGTTATATGGGCCATAATGTGATGAAATTTTGAAAACAGACACTTCAGACCACGCACTCGAGATTTATGAGAAAGAGAAAAAATAAATTTTTTGAGAGAAAAAATAGCGGATAGGTGGCGTTGTAACACTAGTTATTTGCATGTTACAGCAACGTGATTTTCAGAAAAAGAGGAAAACAGTTGGTACACAGGCAGTTGTTTCCAGTTTGCTGATGCACAATGCCGACCTTGAAAGACAAAAGCTCTGTCAGTGAAACTTTTTTACTAGTATGACAAAAACTCCTCTTCTGCGATAAGAGTCTTCCATCGGCTGAAGAACTGCTCCGTCAAAGGAAGCTGGTAGCAAGACATGTTGACAACATTCGTAATTCGTGAGCTTCAACAACGTGGCCGCCTCCAGGACACGCTATTTATGCAGGATGGATATTCTTCGTGGCATTCAACAGATGTTACGGGCAACTTTCAGAGATGCACGTGTGATGAGCCGCTGTTTTCCCAACAGCTTGGCCTCCTCTCTCGCCTGATCTCATCCCATGCGATTTTTGGTTATGGGGATTCTTAAAGGATCGGGTCTATCAAGAACAACCCACAACCTTGACACATCTTAAAGACACAATTAATGGTCATGTTCGTGGAATTACAGTAAACTTACTGCGTTCAGCTTTGGAACACACTGCTTTACGAATGGAAAGAGTTGTAGAGACCACGGCACACATATATAGAACATTTGCAGAATGTCTTGTTAATATGCAGCGTCACCTATCGGCAACTTTTTGTACTATTTTTTCTTTAATAAATCTCGAGCGCATGGTCTGAAGTGTCTGTTTTCAAAATTTCATCACATTATGACCCATACAACATCCTGCACAAGTCTCTGAGTAGGGGAAGTTTAATTTGGACAACCCTGTAATTCAGCTCATTTTATGCAAATAAACTGCGAAATTGCGGCAATAAACTTTAAAATTGCTGCTTTACAGTAATAAACTGTAAAATTGTTAATTTCACAGATTACTACAGAGTACTGTCATCAGAGGTTCCAGTTTTAAACTGGAACCTCTGCTGCCAGTATTATACTGTAAACACAACAGTTCATTTTTTGCACAGTGTAGTAATGTGGGACAAAATAATATTTCCTTCTTTTAATGTAAATAATTATCAAATAGTAATGAACTGAACATTTTAAATTTTTTTTTTTTTTTAATTTTTTTACTAGCTGCGTCTCCCAGACTTGCATTATCTCTCTTATTTTGTGGGCAGAAAAGAAAAAAAAACAGTAATTTTCAGATTATGGGTCCATTTTTTGTCATAGCCGGCATAATAAGCTTTTTAATGAGGGGCAAACCGTAGAATTTGATAAAAGAACAAGGAAGATATCTCGTAGTGACAGAAAACAGGCTAGAGAAGTAATAAATACGATTTGAATTTGCCATTTTTTATTAAGTAGGAATTTTAAAGTGTGTGATTGTATTTTGTTTGAAGATTTGGAAGAGCTTTAGATTATGCTAAGCAAAACTCGCTGTGTTACAAATAGCTGCTCTCTAGGTCAGCATGAAAAGTATATATTATTACTCGTAACTATAAAAAGAGGACTGTTAACAATATATCTATAAATACACTTAAATAATGATACATTTACTGTTCTGAAAATTTGAAATAATTTGTTAAGAAATACTTTTACAATTTATGAGATTTAATCACTACTTATACACTGCTCGACATTGAAAATGCAACACCAAGAAGGAGTGGTCAGAAATTCATGCAAATTTTACCGTAGACGCACGTCATTGAGTTATGCAAATGATATGAAATGCGCAGCTCTCCGACGCACGTGAAGTAAAATATAAGAGAATGAAGTTGAAAAGTGGGCTATGTTCATGTTGGTTTTTATGCCAGACTAATTA
>JAXGGA010025809.1:0-10142 GCA_038373865.1 Uloborus plumipes
CGAAAAAATTCGCTTGTTTTTGAGACGTTTTTTTTTTTTTTTTTTTTAATTGACTACGCATACAGGCAACGCCTCTAATTACTAAATGCCTAGTACATTTGCTTTGCTACGGTAGTCGTTGGTTCCAGTTTAAACGCCACCTTGCGGCAATCCGATAATGCCGTTATTTTTAGATTGTTTAATTTTTAAATTTAAATTCAGAAATGAACCAATCGTTAATTTCTCGAAGAACTCCCGTAGGTGGCAGTGCTTTGTGAACCAAGGGCATTTTGCAGCTATTGGCGATGGATCCAAACAATATTCGAATCAATTTTTTGATTGGTTGATTTTTAAATTTAAATTTAGAAATGAACCAATCGTTAATTTCTCTTTCTCGAAGAACTCCGGTAGATGGCAGTGTATCGTGAACCAAGGACGAAATTTTGCTCTGTGCTAAAAGCCGGAAAGTTGAAGGAATTTAGTATTTAGAAGGCGTTGATACAGGTCAGTTTTTTTTTTTTTTTTCAAATACAAAGCTGAGCAGTAGAGCTTTTGGAAACTGTTATGAAATAGATGATTTATGTCATCACTAAAGTTACAATTGTCATCTAACGCTTTGAAAATTATATTTTTTCTTAAACTTCAAGGTACATTATTTTTTTTCCATGTTCACTTCAGACATTTTAAAGTACTTAGCTGCAAAATGAAACTATCCAATGACGTCCCACTCGATTTGAATCGTTTCTGCGCTCCATACAAGCCGAAATACTTATTTTAACTCCGCACATTACCGAGGGAAATGGCTTAAACAAGTTATTCTGCATTGGAAGCGAGTGCCGCTCTGCAATCAGAATTCAATTTTGTGTTCCTCTCAGAAAAATCTGTTGTGGAGTAAAGTAAGGAATGATGTGCGAACACGTAATCTGATCTTGCACAATCTGGAATTTTACATCGAGAAAAACGATTTAGCTCATAAAAGGAGATAAAATGAGAGAGAAAACTTCATGCATCAAATATTGCATAAAAGATTCACTTTTACTTTCGGGGGGGGGAGAGAAAAAGGAAATGGCGTACCAGTCGTCAAGAAAATGTAATTTGTTGCAATATGTTGTTCTGTTGCTGCAAATTTGAATCGAGAAAGTAGTAGACACGACATGGGTAAAATTTGAATGGTGTTAAAATTGATTGAATAAAACACTTCACTGTTCTTACTTTCTTGGTTTAGTTCATTTTTATGAAATTTTTATAGCACCATCTTCGATATTTACACAAAATTCGCTCAATTTTCTCACTTATTTACTTTGGATTTGTATTGCAATAGTACATCATTTTAACTCCAACTCATATGTCTCGTTATTAATGGCACACTTTTCAGGAAACTAATGGTGGAATCCTTACATTTTTTTCACCTAACTTCGGTAGAAAGATGCTTCGAAATTTCATGATTATTGTTACGATTTTTTCTCTAAAATGCTTGTTATCTTGCTTTTATTTAAAAAAAAAATTATGTTTCAAAAATTGCTAGTAGAAGAATGGGAAATCACACCTGAAAGTAAAATGTTTCAGAAAGTAGAGAGTATAATTTGAAACTTAATGTGTTTTTCAAATAATTACTCAGTTTGTATAACCGTCCTATATTTTTCATAATTCATTCTCGTTTCACATATCAAAATTAAAATTATATTTTCTTCTCTTTTTGATTAATATTTGAGCCTAATAGTTTCAGTCACATTATCTGTAGTGAAACAAATCTCGAAAACTTTTGCAAAACAGGCCCTAGAAGCATAATCTCATCGGCCGATGATCGGCCATTCATCGAAACCCGATGAAATTCTCATCGGCCGATGATCGGCCATTCATCGAAACCCGATGACATTCTCAATCGCCGATGATCGGCCATTCATCGAAACCCGATGAAATTCTCATCGGCCGATGATCGGATTGGATGAGTTCTCATCGGGAATTGCTCCAATATGTCTCATCGGCCAAACAGAATCCGAGCAACAAAATCCGATGAGTTTTGCTCGAAATACGATGAGATTTTTAGAAATTTTACGAGCAGTGCAGTCCCGTGCCGATGAATTTAAGAACAATTTTGGATGCTAGGCTTACTTTCATCGGAAAGTTGATAGGAAGGATATCGCTTTCCGATGAAAAGTAGCTGATAGAAAACCGTGTTCGGATACTGATCGGAACGATGTCATCGTGCGTTACGGTATCAGTTTACGAGGAGTTCGATGATCGACTGAGCAAAATCCGATGAGTTGATGCTACTTGGGGGGTATTTCAACTGTTTTGTTCCTTTACACTGCCACCATAAATTATTTTTTAAAAAAGTAAATTACTTAAAACACGTTTTTAGAAACCCAAACACGCAACAGAAGCAAATGAACTCTCTAAAAAAATTCTTTAAAATGAATTTTGCATGCTTGACATTCTCAGTTTAATTTACTATTTACCCTGTCATTATTACTGCTTTATTTGAATTACATTATGGAATTTAAAAACTTTCCCCCTAGAGACTTTCACACACAGGTATTTCACACACTATATTTGTAAAACATCATCACATCACTAAATTATCTGTAGCAATTATTTTGAGAATTTAAGACTTACGTCATTTTTTTCGTTTATTCCCATGACTTAAAAAAAAGAAATCCAACACAATTGTTTTATACAGTTTTACTGAGATTAATCTCATTTGCATAAGGTATTGCAATCAATTCTTCGGTTTCCTCAAAAGTATTTCCAACCATTGTTCCAAAGAACTAACTTCGTATCACTTTCATGCTTTAGCACGCAATTCACCAGACAAGATAATCCATGCTTTACATTCCAAAGAAACTCTTTGAGCAAGTAAGCGCATAAATTTTCCCAAATTTTAATCCAGGGGATCACAAATCTTGAATTTGCTTCGAATTTTAATGAAGTTCGATAGTGGGAGAACCAGCGACAGAATTCCGAGATCTCTGCCATCGCTAATATTATTTAGAGGTAACGTAACTATTTTATTATCGATATTCAAAAGAACCCTTCTTGGGGTCATTTTTTACTTCCCTTAAGTTGTTCGCAGTTGGCTTAGTTTTGTATTTGAGTTGAATCTAAGACTAACTTTTTTTACAGATTTTTTTTATTTAATTTCTTTATTTTTAAGGCTTATTTGCACGAAACAAGTTTATGATCATGGATCTGTTAACTGCCTCTCCCGACAGTTAGCAAACATTGGCTATTACCTGCAGTACTGCATAAGTTACATGATATTGAGGGGTTTTAATTAGAAATCTAGGCGTTTTGCTTGATATTCTTGGGTTTTAGCCTTAGTTGATGAAAACGATACATTTATTCTATAATTCAAAGAAAAAATCTAACATTTTCAGTAGAATATAATTTTTCGGTTGAAGGGAGGTTCGTTCCATGCGGATAATGGGTCAATATTAAAAATTTTCCCTGGGAAGAAAAAACAAAAAATACTTCTCTTCAGCTTTGGATTTAAATTCTATGCTTGCGTCGTAAAACTTTCCAGCTTTTGATGCCGTATCTGCCTGCCTTAAACTATCTCTACATACTATCAAGAAATCAATTGCTTTTTTTTTTTTTTTCAGAAGCGAACAATTTTTTCACCATATTTAAAGAAATTCAAAGAAATAATTATTGAGAATCAATATCAGTATGTATTGTAATATTTTTTTCACTTTATCATTTTTCCGGTTAGTAATCCACCAATTATATTAGTAGCCATTAAGAAAAGAATAATTTCTAAGAAGTATTCGAATGAAAATCTTATTTTTTCTTCCTTGCCTAGATCTTGAGGATTTTCTGAGCCCAACTTTAGATTTTTCAAAAAGCCCCACTGACTTTCCTGATCAGTTGGAAACTAAGAGGGCTGCATATAGTCAAGCAGGTTGAGTACCGCTACTATAGAATACTATTAGCTAATACCAACTGCAACCGAAGGTCAAAAGATTTATAGTTCTCCTATAACTCAAGCTGGCTTTATTAATACCCCCCCCCCTTCTATGTTCCAGTACGTGGAATAATCAGAGAAACTCTTTTATAGACTCCGAAACCAACTAATAGCACGTAATGGTCAGTTCAAAGTCATAGCAAGTACAAACTTTAGTTTAAAATTAGTATTTCATCCGTTTCGTTTATGGAGATGTCTCGTGATCATGACGTGTAAAATTATTTTGCTGTCACAAACACATTTATTTTCAGTTTAGTTCTTACTGTGGGTTGTGTAAATGTTTCTAAAATGACAACCTTCGACAGCAGTTAATTTTTTTTCCCCTCACGACTGTTGCCCGTGAAAAACATTTGGAATGGATTCTGTAAAACTCGTTTCTCAGCCGGCTTAGTAAAAATGAGGAAAAACAATCTGCCCCAGCGACAATCGCGGCTTTTTATATCCTGCAGAAATGTGACATTGATGTCAAAATATCGATGTTCGAAGTTGAAGAATTGATACATCGAGAAAAAGACATCGTTGTTTTTCTTTTTTTTTTAAATAAAAACGGTCCTGTCCTCTAACATACTTTTATAAGAAGAGAAAAGTTCATTCGATGGTTTTTATTACTAAAAATGTTGAAAAGTCAAAAAAGAAAATGAAAATTAAACACACTAACAAGAGGTTACGTCTAGAAATAAACGAGCCTACTTTCCCGTATATCCAGTGCTTGATTTGCATGGGAGCTCAGCTACTGTACTTCTTTTCAGTTTCATGCAAATTTTACTTTTTAGACTGAGTTCAGAATATTTACGCATTAAAATACGCTTCGGAGCCTATAGGTTCCCATTTTTCTTTTACTAGAAAAAAAACCTTACGTATAAGATCTAAAAAAAATATGTGGAAAAATAAATCTAGGCAAGCATAAAGAAAATGTAAAGCATTTTAAAAGAAAATATTTTTAAATAGTAATAAATATCTGAACAGTCGTTAGTATTCTTGCTTTTAAAATTTCTGAAAATGATTAGTAAAATTTGCAATAGGAGAACGAGGTACTTGTGCCTTCAATATGAATTTAAAAGTGGCCTCGATATCCGATTTAGTAGTTTGTGTTTTAAAACACATAAGGATTATAAATCCATTTAAACATTATAAAATATATTACTCAAGTTGGCATAACTAAAGGACAAGGTAAAAGTTTGTTCAACCCATTTCACGTTCACTTACCACAGCACTTTACTTTCTGATCAAACGTTTTAGTTGGGACTTAACTTATACAGACAGGTAGAGGAAGGGAAAGAGTAAAAGTATTCTGAGAAAATCTAAAATGTGCATTAAACGCTAATACATTTTGACAAAACACCGTTTCCACGAAATAAAAAGAAACAAAAATAATATGTTTAAGGAGAAACTGCATCGAATGTTGCTTTTTTTTTCTTTTCATTTCAAAACGGAGCGAAGGATCAACATGTATTATTTATAAGCAATAAAAGTGCCCCAGTCTGAGGATAGTCCTGGAGAAATACTTATTTATTTCTAAACTGAAAAGCGGTAGATTATTCAATAAAGTACTTGATGGGGAAAGGATGTTTAGACATCAAGGGCTTGATGAAACTACCTCGCATTCTCGATGGTTGAAGATTTTGTTAAGACGTATGTGCTGCAGTAAAAAGCTTTTTTTTTTATGTGTCACTGCACATTTTCATAAGAACGAATTCAATTTAACCACACCATTATAGATTTTTCAATCTGTAGCACAACCCCTACATGAAAGGTGCCAAGGAGTACAACAATGAGGCTGAGGTCAAGAAGGACCTAGGCTAAAACAAATGAGATGAAGGGAAAAAACTTATCAAGCCTTCTTCTCTTAAAAATCTTCCAATTAAATAATTAATAATTAAAACTTCCTCTGATGTAAAGTAAAACTAACGTGAATGATAAAATGACAAAGAAAAAAAAAGCTTTTAAAAACAATTTTAAACTGACGACATGAATCAAGGTCATGCAACGCATAATAATTGTGAAGTGTGTTTTGTAGCCCCCACAGCACCTACAGACCTGAATCTTGGTACAAAATTTGAGTGTATTTCCGTGAAATGCACTTCGAAGGCCGAATTTTAAATTTCAAATGAGTTATTTTTAAATTAATTAATTAGTCTCATTTTTGGTGTATCCCGCATAATTGAGGGGGAGGACTTTCCCCCACCCGCTAACACTGTATATTAGGGTGGGGCGAAAAATAAAAAATTTTTCAGATCAACTTCTAATAGCTGCCAAAAGTTGTCTTTGGTGATAGTTATCTTTTGTGCAAATTTTGGGAAAAAACGGTTCATATCTTCAGGGGGCGCTGCGATCGCAAAGTTTTACCATAACTTTTATAGGGATTTTATGGTTAAAGTATGAAAAACAATGCCGTTAGCTTATCTCATTGCATTTTTTTACTCATAAGATATATTCATGCATTCAAAGCATAAGAAATAACTCACACAAATGATTTTACATGATATATTTATATTTCAAGCATCTTAAAAAGAGACAAAACAGTGAAAAATAGTAATTTTTAGGACAATATTAAGTAAAAACTGATTTTTTTTTTTACAAAATGGGACATACAAATTATAAAACGCAAACACATGACAACATTTAACAGCATTACTTAAAAATAAATGAAATATGTTTTTGAAAATATGTACAAATGTGCAAAACGTACATGATACGAAAATTTTATGTGTCACAGTTTGAGCTTTCACAAAAAATCTTTTTTATTTTCAAAGAAAGGTAGTTCCTTTCGAGCCTTTAAACGTGCACGAACGAAACCATCCCTCGTTTCTATTCCACTTGGTGGTCATGGTCAGTGATGCATCCGTCACCAACTTTACGCTAGATTTCACGGATTGAGTATCAATAGTAAATGTTCACATGTATCGAAGAAAATGGGTTATATCTCCGGTTTTCAAGTCATGTAGCTCATCTTCAGATGATATCATTGTTATGGGAGGTTCTGTTATTAGCAAAGGTGGTTAAATATAACGTCTTGAAACATTTTTAATAGGCCATTGCAGCGGTTAATTTGTCAGCTTCATGGCATGCTTCATGGTCAGCTTCATGAATTGCTTCTTCTCCACTTAGTAGAATACTCAGATGGATGAACAACTGGTCCTCGTGGGTTCAGCAGCTCTATTGGCAAAATGTTGACAGGCTGCAAATCCCTAACTATAGTGAAATATGAGGCAGTTAAGCACAGTATGCAAAACATGCCAACTATCGACAGAGCTGACCTAAGATCAGACCAGAAATATTTACTGGAAATATTTGAAGCCTTTATTAGTGACCAACCGCTCCATACATCTTTCTGAAACAGTACCTAGTTCCTGGAGTCATTCTAGATGGCTCATGACAGTCAATAAAATTTACACTGTTAAAAAAAACCTGAATTTTCAGGAAGATTTTTACTGATTTTAACAGTAAATTTCCGTTTTCGTTTCAAAACAGAACTTTTCCTTGAAAAAACGGAACTATTCCGTGAATTACCAAGTTGGAGAAACAAAAAACGGAATTTACCCGGTTTTGTGGTTGAAATATAACCGAACGAGTGAGTTAGATACAGTCTGAAGAGGCTTGCGCGTGCGCAGAAACGACGGCAGCATAAATGATTCATAAATGAATCAAAGTGCGCAGCAAAAGTAACGCAAAGTCATCGAGAATTAATGTGCATGTTTACGCTTCTGTGAAAGCTGTATTATTCGCATTAGCATGGAAAAGAGGACATCTGGTGTCTCGTCGTTTGGATAGCTACTTTAAAAAAAACATCACTGTCGAATGTTATTTAATCGTGTTCCTCAGGACGTTATTATGTGTGCGCCATTTTGTTTCAATTTGAAAATGCTTCGTCGAAGAGCGTTGACTATTGTGATAGCATTCGAAGAAGAATTGTTCCAGGATTCTGCATAGTTAATCAAATTGACTGGAAAAATAATTTGGATCTTTTCATGTGTTATTCGGTATCCAGCATTTTCTAGCTCAACATTTTTAAGAAGACTTCGTTTATGGCAATGGATAGAATCAAAATGGGCAACAAAAGGACGTGTTAGTATATTTTAAAATCTACTCGCTCTATTGTTGCCTTTTTTGATCAACAAAAATTTAAAATTTTTATTTAAGAGGTAAGAATTTTTATTTTTGTTACTGCTATTTTTATTTTAATCTGAGTCCAGACTTAACAGTTAGTTATTTCATGATGTAAACCAATTGTGCATTTTAGTAGTTGCATGTATAAACTTACTGGTGCTGAGGGTTAGTAAAATTTAGTGAAATGATTTTTGTAATTTTATATCAAGATTTAAAAGCTTAGTTTCAAAACTTAGCTTTTTTACTTTATGACTTTACTTCGTTAATGTGACGAAATTAATGTTGTCAAAACTACGAAAATGATTGTCAATTTGACGATACTAGGATAAAGAAATATTTCGCTACATTTGACGAAATTCATCCCCAAAAAATTACGAAATGTTCGCTCGGGGTATATTCTTGGAAGTGATTTCATCAAAAACAAAGAAAATTCGTTAATTTTGAGAGTGCATTTCTGAAAGTGTTGATCACTATGAACACCATAACGTAAATATATATGAAAATAGAGGAAATCAGTAACAATACAGGATTTTTTTTTTTTTAAGGAACCACGAATGTTTCAAATTCAGAAAGGAAAAAAGAACTTTCGGAAGAACTTAATTTTTATTCAAACATAAGAGAAAATATTTTTAAAATAATGCACCTTGTTAATACTTTTTAATTTTTTGAAGTTATGCGCTCAGAAATACTATGCATTGTTCATTCCATCTTTAAAATATTTGAGTATTTTATGCGAGATTGATGTAATCTTTTCAAAAAAATCATGTTATTTTAATGAACTAAAATTTTTAATGAAAAAAAAAAAAAGCCAATTCTTGTATTGCTTTAGTATTTTTTTTAAGGCAAGATGTTTAAAAATTTGAAGTATATGAGCGGATATTTTCAAACTTTTTCTAAAAAACAAAATTCGTAAGAGTTTTAAGTTTACATTTTTGCTCATAATTTTGTCTTATATATATATAATTTTCCGGTGAGCTAGTTTACGCTCCTTTTTTAATTGCTCTATTTTTCTGTTTCTCATTTTCCCATATTTTAATCACCCACATTTTTACATTATAGGCTTATACCTATACGCTTATACTTATATACAGGGCTGCGGAGTCGGAGTCGGAGTCGAAGAGTCGGAGTCGGACTGATTTTGGACTAAAGGAGTCGGAGTCGGAGTCGCTGAAAAACATGTCGACTCCGACTCCGACTCCGACCACCTCCGATTTGGATGAAATTTTATGGTGGTGAAAACATGTCTTTGAAACTAACAGATACAAATTTTCAGCGTCCAATATCCAAATCCTAAGCATCTAGGATCATTAAAAAGGGCTTCAAAATGGCGGGTCTGCTTTGTGAAACGAATTGCTATGTATGGGCTTATGCAAGATAATAAAAAATATTTGCAGCAAAAATGCATTGTGTTAAAATAAAATCTGGCCACTTAACAAGAAAAGGATTAGTTTTGTACGGAGTCAAACAGGGCCGGACTGGACCCCTTAAAAGGGCGCAGACCTTGGAACTTCAGAGGGGCGCACGATATATTCATGAGCCCATTGCAGATGCATACAATGTGGGGGGGGGGGGGGGGATATGTTGTCATTCAAGAAGATGTTCGAAATTTTATCTTACATTGTTCTTTTCGTCAGGTGAATAGTTAGGGAAGGTGTCTTTCATAAAAGATGTTTTTTTTTTTTAAATTCAAGACTTAATGTGATTTTCATGGCACTACAGTCAACGCTCGTTATAACGACCACACGTTATAAAGACCATCCTAATATAACGACCGGTGAGAAAACCCCCAACTGTATCCCAATGTACTCTATGTTCCACCTCTTATAGCGACCACTCGTTATAAAGACCGTTTTCTGTAAGACGGAGACGGTCGTTACTGTCTGTTTGCGTTTTGGGCGCCTGGCAAGTTCGGACGCTTCCATCTGAAAAAGGGGAGTTAGGTTTTGGATGCGCACTACCCGATGCCTTCAGCTTTAGTTCGCGGACTACTTCCTCGTTGCTTTTCCTCCCCATTTCGAGAAAGTCCAAAGAGACTTGGCGCGTGCGCAGATGAGGCGGAGGTCACACGAAAAAATTTTAGGCAGTATATCGA
>JAXGGA010025810.1:0-10141 GCA_038373865.1 Uloborus plumipes
CAAAGGATTTTGTATTACCTTTACAATCATTTAAATATTTTCGACAATGCCTCTATAGGAAGGTTTACATGATGTAGTCTGAGGCACATTTTAACCCATTAATGCCTGAGATTTTTTTTTTCAACGATACTTTGTATACTGGTTACAAATAGTGTTTAATGGACAGAAAAAATTGTTAAAAAATTATCATGTAAAAAATAATTTTTTTATTTAAGAAAGAAAAATCGTCCCTAAAAAGGGACGCTAGGCACCAGAGGGTACATACTTTTTTACCAAATTTTTTTTTCTGCCTACGATGTAATATTGAAAATGACAATTTATAAGAAGAAATAAAAGCAGCAATTAACATAAACTGGGAAGTAGATTCAGAGTACAAGGAAATATTGGTGTTGTTGAGTATGAAAGTCATCAAAACATTTGTTCTGCAAACCTACGTATTGCATTTGCTGCATTCCGATAAGCTCTTTTACTTCAATGGGCACATCTTACCTGAGTCTTATTTAAAGAAATATAACAACTAGCCCCATAATACCTAACTCAACTCTCTTGAGCTCAATGCATGTTGTACAGCAGCTTCTAAAATAAAAATGAAAAGCGGCTACCACCATTTTTTAGAGTGGATCAAAAACCGGTAGTTCCCGATATTTGATGCATGGGATCTTTTTCCCTACGCAACGATTGTATTGAGCAAACATATATATTTGGTTCATCAATTTCAATTACTTTCTTTTCGCTATTGGACAATCGCTTAGCCTTTACAATATGATAAATTCCATGAAGATTCAATGCAATAGTTATGACATTGCTATTATTCCACCGAACCAACGTAATATTATTTTATCTGTCATCGACATTTATTCAAAACTTCCTCTCTTTTCTTTTTTGAACAACGTAACTTTAGTTCATGAGCATTTTTTAATCTGATTCTTGCACAAAACCTTGCTGAGACAAATAATCACGTAGGAGCTCAAGAGAAGTAAATAAATTGTCACAGTAGAGATCAAAATTGGCATGCTCAGGGAATTCTGAAATTAAATGTGCAACCCCCCCCCCTTTCTCAAACAACAGACACACGTGCAATCCTTGAATTCTTCATCAAGGTGAAATGCTAAGCTTCTGAAACGGCTTAGGGATTCTTCCCCCCCCCCCCCAACAGTCAGACTAATCAATAATAAACACCTAAATGCATAATGGAAAAGTAATTAAATACAACGAATAATTAGTGTTTTAAAGAATTACATTTTTGAAATAGCTTTCTTTCAAAATTTACCTTGAGTATTTTTGTAATTAAAAAAAAAGAAGAGAAAATATTTAAGAACATTGTATAATTAAGTTTATATATATTAATTAATTTAATTTAATTAGATTTTGAAAATAAAATAAGTTTTAAAAATGACAATTATTATCTGTTTTTCAGTCTAGAAACATTTACTAACTTCTTTTGATATAAATTATAGATTCTAAGCAAGAAATCAGCAACGATTAAACAATGCAGCCTTTGGTGCCTAGCGTCCCTTTTTAGGGACGTTCTTAAATTGCTATAAAATCCTAAAAAAATTTAAAATTTACAAAATTGCAAAAAAAGGTAAACTAAAACATCGATCAAAGTAACACATATATCAAACACAGACAAATTTACTTGTTAATAACTTTAAAAACTTAGCCTTTTGTTCTTGAGATTGTAAACGATGTAATTTTTGATAGAGATCATAATCAAATGGCTACAGATCACACTTTACAGCGGTTATGTGCTGCAATCTGTTAATACAGAATTGAAGCAATACCAAAGTAATAATTGAACACAATTATTTTGTTGAAATGTTCATTTTTGGAAAATTCAGACACACTTTTTGGACCGTCCCTAAAAAGGGACGCTAGGCATTAATGGGTTAACATAATCTAAAAAATAAATATAAAAATAAAATAAATCAAAGGAGCACAATCGTCATATCTATAAGAGAAACCCTTGACTATGAAACATTAAAATCACCTATTGTATTTAAAAAATCTCTGCATGTACTGTGTCAATTAAAATTTTACAGTAATATCAAATATAAAATGTTTTTCTCTCAAACCAGTAGCATGTTTTGATTACTGCATTGGTAAGAGAGAAACGCAACATATCAACATAGTACAAAAAATATTTAATTACATAAAATTTATCATCATTATTATATTTTTCTTAAACTTCATACAGAGTGTGATTATATATTCAGGCCTCGACTGCCCATAAATATGACCGGGGCAGTCCCGATGTGACCTACTGAAATTTTGCCCTTCTGTTGATCCGTTCTACTCTCAATAAATATTTTTAAAAAAAGGAAATAGATTACGTGTAAGCAAAAAAGAAGTGAGATGATGAAACACAACTAGAAAACGATTTACAACAGTTAAACCAACAAGAAGTTCCTTATAAAGCTAAGTCAGCCTATTTTTCTACACACCAGCATTGGCATTCTAATACTATGTGTTCTTCATGAAAAAAATCGTTTAAAAATGACATCAAAGTAATTCTCTCAAACTGTAGTGTTGAAGTTAATTTCAACTGTTAAGGAACTTATTCTCGAAATATGTAAACGCCAAAAATTGAAAAAGCAAAAATCTGCATTATTAATAAGCCTTCAATTTATTTCGCAGGGAAAGTTAATATAAATATATGGAATGTTACTATTAAAAATATAATTGTCATGTATATTTTGGATATTGGACAGATACAGAATAAAAAAAATAAATTTAATTTGCTAACCAACTCCCAGTATTATTATGGGATAAACTGTAGTAAAAAGAAAATAAGTAAACTATATATGAACTATTTCGTACAAAGTTTGCAGTTTCAGTGTTAAATATCAATGCTTTTTTACATGATTTTTTTTTTTACATAAATTGGCATTGTTTAGTCTGATTTTTTTCGTTGTTAATTTTTTTTTCGTCTGTAGGTTAAAACGAGCAAAAGAAAATCATATAATATTAACCTTTCGTACAACGCATGCATACGGTTTACTGCTTTGGATGAACAAAGGGACCAACATGAAAGGCGATTACTTAGCGATTGCTATTGTCAATGGCCACATACAGTTGAGCTTCAATTTAGGAAAAGAAGAGGTTCCGCTGGTAATGGAAAATTTCGTCCAAGCAAATGATAACAACTGGCACACTGTCGTATTCAAAAGGTAATAATAGTTTTTAAATTTTATGTTTGTTACTTCATACTGTCTTTCCGAGAAAGCCACGCCTAGTACCAATTCTTCTCTAGATAGCGTTTTATACAGGCTGCATCATTGTTCTAAACATCAAGGGTGAAGATTTGCCCGCTAGAGAGCGCTAAACAATCACCACCTAAATGTTTGTTTACATTTATTAGCATATTGTTTCTGCTGTAAAAAATGATGTTTATCCTATCTTTAAGGGTTAAAAAATAATGATATAGTTAACTGAAGTGGAGTACAGAGTGAATTGATGCCGAAGGCCTTATTAGTACTGCCTTTTAGGGAAAATAAATTCCCTTTTTACAGGTAAAGTTGGTCACAACTGATGATTCAGTCATACGACGTTCATTCATCTGTTTACTTTCTTCAAATTCGCAACATATAGCGATGGCGTTCAATTTTGACATCTCTGCATTAATAAAATATACACTTGAATTCGCAGCCGATAAATAAAAAATGTAACAGTGAAATAATATTTTTCTATTTACTATTTTGTTTCATTATTGTTGCTCACACGATCTTAATTACTACGCAAAAGCTCAGATGTTCATTTTGATAGCGTTGACTCATCAGATCGATAAATGGCGAATCTATTCGTCGAGACATTTCATTTTGATGCCCCAGAATGAAATGTTCTGTAATGAAGCGATGGTGTTTAACGGCAAGACGATTGACAACAAAACATATTAATTTCTTTAGTAACAACGACATGAGCATATATAACCGCTTGGTACTAAAGAGCAATACAAGTACGAAAAAATAAACAAAACTACAATATTGCGACGACCAACTGTATCATGGCGAACTGTGGACTGAATTTTAAGAAGTTCTATGGCAACCCGTTGGTAAATTGGCTCGCTTAGCGAATAGATTCGCCATTTATCGCTCTGCGGTGTCAGTGTCGTTTCATAGTTAATTAATAATTATAATTAATTAAAATGAAAAAAAAATTCCCTGACTAATTAAAATAAGCCGTTAAAATGCAGAATAAGCCAACATATAAAACGAGCTATTAAATAACGTTAAAATATACTAAAATAGAAATGAATGCCCGATTTGTAAAATTGTCGCCAACAAATTAACTTTTAATTTTTCTTTTATTATCTGATTTGTATATAATGTTAGTTACCACAAAATTCGATAGATGTCGCTGGACAATTACCACCGTTTTTATCCCAAGGATTTTAATCAAATGAAACAGTCTGTATAAGACGCTATCTAGTAAAGCCTTGCTTGTACCAACGCCTTCTAAATACTAAATGCCTACAACTTTCTGGTTTTAGCACAGAGCAAAATTTCGTCCTTGGTTCACGATACACTGCCATCTACCGGAGTTCTTCGAGAAAGAGAAATTAACGATTGGTTCATTCCTAAATTTAAATTTAAAAATCAACCAATCAGAAAATGTAATTCGATAGTTTAGATAATTGTTTGGATACATCGCCAATAGCTGCAAAATGCCCTTTGTTCTGCCATCTACCGGAGTGCTTCGAAAAACTAACGATTCGTTCATTTCTGAATTTAAATTTAAAAATTAACCAATCAAAAAAATAACGGCATTATCGGATTGCCGCAAGGTGGCGTTTAAAGTGCAACCCATCTCGACGGTAGCAAAGCAAATGTACTAGGCATTTAGGCAGGGATTCAAGTGAAACAGGCGATCGCATATTGCAATCGCTACTGGAAAAGAATTACATTAGAACGTTTTTTGATAAAAACATCGTGACGTCAGCGTGACGTTTGCCTATGAAAAACGAGCTAGATAAAACGTCACAGCCTACTTGGCGAATAAGAGGAGATCGCTGACAGCTTGTGAGCTCTTATTGGCTCCACCCGTAGTGACGTTAGTGCGATTAGCATTTATTGCAACTTATCCAAATTTGGGAATTTGCTATTGCAATGGTGAGTTGCGATCGTCCATGTTTTACTTGAATCCCTGCCTTAGTATTTATGAGGCGTTGCTAGTACTCGCGAAACATTCCATTTAAAAAAGGCGTTATCTGTTGCGAGTGGGAATTTTCCGAAGTTTTCCATTTAAAGCTTGCAGTTTTGCTATTCTTTTGACATATTCAGCGAAACTATGTATTTGAAAGAAGCATCGCTCTACGTTGTTTGATACGGCTCAAAATGCTTCGTATTATTTTTCCCCTTATTGTTATCTTACCTATTACAGTATCTTGGTAAGATACAGAAGACCTGACGCATGCGTAAATACGCGGTAGGTTTTACCTTAGAAAATCAGACAGTATTTATAATTTTTAAAACTAGGGCCATTCCACGAAAAAGCCGCCATCTTGTGCCGCACGCTCATGTATTTCATTAAAAAAGAGTGATTTTAAAGAGAAATTTGTTGGTTAAGGAATCCCAAACTGGTGTAGGACTTCTTCTAAAAACTTAGCTCATTAACTTTTAAAACAACTCATTTTTAATGAAATACATGAGCGTCACATACGGGACAAAATGGCGGCGTATTCGTGGAATGGCCCATTATTACTTGTAGAGTTAAGAATTTTGTGCTTTTATGTGTGCTTTCCATAGATTATTTTCAAAAAAATGTTGCAACTTGCTGTCTTGCAAATTAAGTATAGATTGTCAACTCTTTTTAACAATTTATTAATAATTTTAGAATACAAGTAGTTTTACGGAAATTGTCAGACGGGATAATGGCTAACTAAATGTTAAGCATAGTTACAGAATGCACAGAATAATTAACCCTTCACTGCACGATTTTTTATATTTTCATGAAAAAAGTCACATGTTACCTTTTAATAACTCTGAGTTCAGGAAAAATTAAGAAAAAAATTTTTCTTAAAAATGTGCACCAAAAATGATGTTTTAATTGTTTGTTCTACATATGGCACAAAGCACATAGCATATGCTTTGTATACCGATAAGTGTAATAATCTACAATGTGTTTTGTGCCATAAGTGGTATAAACAAATTTGCCACTAAGTGTATTTAAACATTTTTAGAACAAAGGAAATAATGACTAAGGACACTTCTAACGGAAATGCAGACACTCTTCTTTTCAAAAGCAAGAACTGTAATACCTAGACTAGTGCAACTTACTAATGCATAAACATCACACTAAACTGTTATAGCAATGTTCCAGAAGGGGCGTAAAACTCAGTTTAACTGCATTTAAAAATCATTGGAATATATGAGGGTTTATTTGGTTTGTGCCAGATCTGGCACACCGTGCAGTGAAGGGTTAAATGATACACAGAATAAGTACATTTGATATACATTTCTTTCAACATTTTCCCATACCAACAAAACTGTATTTTGAAATAGATTTGAAATGTTTTAATGCCATAAAATCGCTAAAATTTACAGCATGCTTTTATTAATGCACAGAAAACGTATTCAAAATTGCGTAGTATTTTAAGCCTTAAAAATTAAAACTACAAATTAAACCAGCTTAATTTATTTTTTAATAGTTAGTTTCAAAGAACGTTTTCAAATTAAACTGTATAAGAAAGGTCAGCATGCATTAAACTAATGAAAGCACTTATCTAATAATTCTAAAGAAAACATCTCCTAATTAAAATCTATAATGGTTTCTCATTTAATGACGAAAATATAATTGGAGAAAAAATCAACATAGTTTTCTTTTTATTGTAAAAGCAATAACAGCAAACGAACTTTTTTTAATTATACATTTTTTAGTATTTTGCTAAGCGTACTTTTATTATGTATTCCCTTAATTATACTAAGTTAATTGTCAACATTCCAAATTACAGAAATTAGGAAAAATGTTTTAATGATTTTCACTTACATTCCAGTTGATTGATCGTATTCTTAGTTAGAATTTTTATGTATATAAATGTTAGTAGTTTATGTTTCAATAAATATGGACAACCGTACAAAGTATCTAACACAAACAACATGTTTTGATATAATCATAGATGACATTTAAATAGTAAGTGCTAATTAAAATGTATAAAATTTTAATTAAAATACTGCCTCAGAGTGAAGTTTTGAATTTTTAACGCTGAATGCTTTAAATTATCACGTGGATTTTAAATATAATTATATGGGCACGCAATTTATTTTTGAAAGAATAAAAGGTAACTAAATTATTTTTATTTTTTTGTGAGAAATAAAAATAATAAATATCAGAATACTGATTTTAATTAGGTATTTTTAATGAAGTTATCACGAAGCTGCTTTCAATCGTTATACGCACGCTGTTGGTAAGCATTCACACACACGCATTAATGGCTTCCAAACACCTGGGGGTCTAGTCTCTGCCCAATACGTAAAAATTCTCCGCATTCAAAACCAACCCGTGACGTCATTTTAACGTATGTAGCGAGACCCGCTAGTCTCTGCCCTTTTTTCCCGCACGCAAAATACGTACTCTAAAATGTAAACATACGGAAAATTTACGCCGTCTTCTTTCTGGCGGAAAACCCTTTTGCGTACTTAAAAACCAAGATAGATGCCGCGTTTGCTGCGTTGGATTAGCAACTAGAAGACGTTGAAAGATTGGAAACGATAGAAAGAAATGGTGTTTAAATACCAATTCAATGCTTTCGAGCTTTCAGATCGCAGATTTGTTAAACTTTTCAGGTTAACAAAAAATTTAGCGATTGACCTAACGAAAGATATTAAAGATAGTTTTCCCGCCGGAGGACTACCAGCTCACTTGCAGGTAAGTACTTTCTTCATTGTTTTGCAAACAAAACATCTTTTTTAATGCTTTGCGTCCATTTATAGAGTAGTAGCAAATCTTGTTCGCGCCTTACGAAAATTGCTGTTTATTTTTTTCGCACAGATTCCTTTTATTCAACCATATTAAATCAACCAAAAAGCGAAAGAAATCTCGACCTGGCCGTTTCGGATTTTCATGTAACTTTCGGGAATCCTACCCTTGAACAGTGCCGTATTTACGTATGGGCTTAATGGGCTATAGCCCTAGGCGGCACGATTGGGGAGGGGGCACTTTTTTCATGCAAAATGGAGACATTTTTTTTTTAGACAGCATTGCGGATCGGCCGCGAGAATTACATCAATTAATTGAATTAAATACTGTTCTTTGTTAATAACTCTGTGTGGCCGGGCTTTGCACGGTTTACCTTGAAAATACATTTTATATCAAGTAAACAAAAAAGTTTTTTTTTTACTACTCTGAAATTCAACACCTCAAGGGGGGGAGCAGTTTCAAAAGTTCAGGGCGGCCTCACGTCTACTTTTTATATTAAAAAATCTATTATTCATAATTAATCAGTAATTAATTTCTGAAATTCGTTAAAAAACATTTTTTTTTTCTTGCTGGCAGTGTTGTAAAATATTATAACTCAAGTTCTATGAGAGGTACAGAGTTGCATATTAGCTCATTTTAATAACAATTATATGCGCTTTAATTTGATATGTAACGACAATATTTCGAGGAAAGATTTTCTCACAAAAAATAAATAAATAAATAAGTGACACTGTCAATTAAAAATTTAGTCCCAAGGCCGACAATACTTTAGAGGCCCCCTTCTGTGCTCTGCCTTTTCAAGTCACCAAAAAAAAAAAATCTTTCTCGCAGTGGCGATACAAGGGGGCCAGCCCCCTGGCCCCCTTGTATGGCCACTGCGATACAAGGGTGGGATAATTAAATAATTCTCTATAAATGGACGTAAACCATTAAAAATGATGTTTTGTGTGCAAAATAATGAAGAAAGTATTTACCCATCCCCCCCCCCAAGCTCAATGGCACGAATCCCCCCCCCCCAAAAAAAAAAAATCACAACCCTCTTGTGCTTTTTATTTTTTTTCCTCTTTTTTGTTTCTTTTTTCTAATATTATTTATTTATTTTTTTAATTATAACTATTTTTTCATGTATTAACTTTTTAAAAGTACTAATTATACGCAGAATATAATCGATTTTTTTCTCTTCCACACATTCCAAGCACATCCACACACACACACACGAAAAAAAAATAATAATTTAAATAAGAAAACAAATTAATAAATAATTTAAATATATAAATCAGTTTTAAAAAATCCCCGCTAAAATTTTGTTGGCGCAACTTGCGCCATAATCCTCCCTGTGGGCACCCCTGAGGGGGGCGATTTTTGCAGATCATTGTATGGAGCTCTGCAAGGCCCTATGCAGTTGCACTGTATGCATTATGTCTAGCCCTGATACTGTTTTTTTTATATCCATTTTAGCTCAAGAGTTTTAAAGCTAATTCTCAAGAAAGAAATCTTTTTAACTTAACATAAAATGGAACTAAATAAGAGAAGTGCAAATTAAGTATCAAAAGCGATTGCTTTTATTTTTCAATTTATGAATCATTATTTTTTTCTTAAAAATACGTAATTCTTCAATGCTGTGCATCAGTTTTTAAAAAATTAGGGGCCCCTTAGGAAAATGAGGCCCCAGTCCCAGGCCTAGATGGACTGTGCCATAATCAAGCCCTGGCAATTGTGTTAATTAGGTCCTGTAGTACTTGTTTTTAATTCCATATCCAGCACAAAAATATTTTAAATTAGATTCTGAAAAGTATTATAGTGTTATACATATTCAGGAGCTCCGAAGGGAGGTCACGAGAGTTTTCCTCATTCGGCAAGTTTGAACTGACAAGTCGGCAAATTCAGGAACGGTATTACTTTTTTTGTGAAGCTGCAATATCTTCCTGTTTTTACATAATTTTGTTGCCTTTGAAAATAAGAAGACCCGATTTATAAACCTCAATTCGGCTGTTGTCAAATGACCATCATGCTTTAAATTGTGATAGATGCAATATTCTATTATATGTTTTACAGTCAATACGCTTTAATTTGTATATATGTTAACAACAATAATTTATTAATCATAAAATCAATTGTTTTGACTATTCAAAATACACTCCCGCTGTTACTTATCTAAATTCCAGTATTTGTCAATGATTTTTTTTTAGTGACACCCATTGTCTTTTTCTCATAAGTAATAGTATAA
>JAXGGA010025811.1:0-10139 GCA_038373865.1 Uloborus plumipes
AAGGGTTGAGGAATGTTTTGTTTCAAAATGAGGGAGATGCTCTCGATTTAAAACCATTTCTTGATTCGAGAAGAGAGGATTTTATCGAACTGCTGTCAACAACATTACTACAACATGAGTTAAAAGTAAATTGCAGGCTGATTTGCTTTTACAAAAAAGTATCACCAAACGGCATCGTGCGCAAGGAAATAAATTTTAAAACCAAAAATAAGGAAGTACTGCTATCAACTGATCTTATACAGCTTTATGATGAGATTGTAGACAAATTATTAAAAGAGGCAGATGAGTTTGAAAATACGAATTCTGGATGGACATTGGACAGTGTGAATACACTAGAAGTAAGATTAAATAAGTACAATCCACTAAGAGGCTCCAATTTTATCGAGCTCCCTGCATTCATTAAAGAAAAAAAAGCAATAATTAACGTTCAAAATACCGACAACAAATGCTTCATGTGGTCTGTTTTGTCAGCCCTTTACCCAGCAGATCGTCATTCCCACTGTTATAGAACACAGCAGTATGAAAAATATGTCAATACTTTGAATTTTACAGGTATTGAGTTCCCCGTGAAACTCAGAGATGTAAGCAAATTTGAAAAGCTAAATGATCTATCCATAAATGTATATGGTTTATCAGAAGATTTTAAAGTTTTTCCGCTCCTCATCACAGAAGAAGAAAAGGAGAAACATATAGATTTAATTAATTTACATACCTTATAATTTTCAGCCGTGAACTTTTCTTCACAAATGTAGCACTTTTCTGCTGCGTCAAAGGTCTCCAATTGATGAGGAGTTAAATCTACCATTGGCTTTGGATTTCTATACAATTCCCCTATTTCGTTACCTTCTTTTTGCATTTGGTCCATAAATATTTTAGCAGCATCTTCCCCGCGGTAAATAAATGGTGGCTTATAATGTCCCCCAATATATGACACGTAATAACAAAAACTTACAGCTTCGTGTTTTTGATATATTTCTGTGTGAGATTTTTCAGAGTTTGGAGGGCAAGAGTTTACTGGTCGTGTGATGCATTCAAAGTCTGCATAAATTACAAATGGTACGCTTTGTGTATGTTTAATTTTTGTGAATCTCAACCATTTGTCTTTCGGCATTTCAACTCGGATGGCTTCATGTTGATTACAACTTAGTCTATGTCGTTGTAAAATCTCTTCCGTCGTAAAAAACTGCAGACATCTTCGACAGATCAAGTGCTTACTTTTGTGCTTGGAATATTGTCTTGTTACCAATCGTGACAAATTCTTTATCCATGCATAATGCGTCGTAGAGGAATTTGTTAAATATATTAAATCTATATGTTTCTCCTTTTCTTCTTCTGTGATGAGGAGCGGAAAAACTTTAAAATCTTCTGATAAACCATATACATTTATGGATAGACCATTTAGCTTTTCAAATTTGCTTACATCTTTGAGTTTCACGGGGAATTCAATACCCGTAAAATTCAAAGTATTGACATATTTTTCATACTGCTGTGTTCTATAACAGTGGGAATGACGATCTGCTGGGTAAAGGGCTGACAAAACAGACCACATGAAGCATTTGTTGTCGGTATTTTGAACGTTAATTATTGCTTTTTTTTCTTTAATGAATGCAGGGAGCTCGATAAAATTGGAGCCTCTTAGTGGATTGTACTTATTTAATCTTACTTCTAGTGTATTCACACTGTCCAATGTCCATCCAGAATTCGTATTTTCAAACTCATCTGCCTCTTTTAATAATTTGTCTACAATCTCATCATAAAGCTGTTGAAGATCAGTTGATAGCAGTACTTCCTTATTTTTGGTTTTAAAATTTATTTCCTTGCGCACGATGCCGTTTGGTGATACTTTTTTGTAAAAGCAAATCAGCCTGCAATTTACTTTTAACTCATGTTGTAGTAATGTTGTTGACAGCAGTTCGATAAAATCCTCTCTTCTCGAATCAAGAAATGGTTTTAAATCGAGAGCATCTCCCTCATTTTGAAACAAAACATTCCTCAACCGCTTTTTACAGGCAGAAATTTCCGTTTTGGCTGAAGTAGAAGTTGATGCCTGAGCGTTATCGATTCTTCGACGTTTCAAAATTGGGCCTTCTTTAGTGTCGGCTTTGCGTTTGTGACTAATGCTATGCCGCCTAAGTGCATCATTCCGATTAAAAGATGCAGAGCATTGTGAGCAAGTTAAGTTTATGCCCCCGTGTTTGCATCTCTGATGTCTTAACATATTATAACGTCGGGTAAAATGTTGATTACATTCTGAACATGTGATTTTTTTTTTATTCCCCTCCTGAGATAACTCTTCAAAGTTGGAATCTAATTGGGATGTTGTTAAATCCCCGAAGTCAGCTATTGCCAACACCTCATCATTCAAAGGCATTGGGTGGGTTTCAAATTCCTTTTCTACTTCGTCCATATTACCTAAAAGCTGAAAGGTTTTAATTTTTTCAACTATATTTAGCGTGGTATCTACTTTTCCACAGTACTCAAGATAGAGCACCTCCTCAGAAGAGAACACTTCTCAGTCAACTGTGTCTCATTTTAGCTACGCTGCCTCCTTTTATTGTAGAAAAGAGAATTTCTGCTAAGCCAATCAGCATTCATCTCTCAACCAGCCTATTCGCTTTGCATGACGTCAGTAACTGGAGATAGCCGTATTCGTTGAAGATACAGGTCAAGTAGTAGATGACGTCATTATCTACATGTAGCGACATGAAGGAACAAGTGACGTAATCGATTTCTTGTCCTGTTTCTGCTAGTGGTGTGGGATTTAAACCAATAGAACTTGATTATTTTTAAAGAAGTTTTACCTTTACTAAGTAAAATAATTAAAAAATGCATACTTAATAGGTTGAATTAATTTAAGAATTTTATTTTACTTAATTTTTTTTCTTTCTAATGAATAATATTCATTTAATTTTAAATTTCCCGTATTTTTTTTATTAAGAACCGACTCTTAACATTTTATTTTGAAATGCGTGTATAGATTAATGTTAGTATTATGAGTTTCAAACATTCAGCATTCATTATATATATTTTTTTAAAAATCATTGTTCTACATTTTTCTATAAAAAGCTCTAATTTTCATTGAACTTTCACTATTTTTTAAGCAAAAAATTATTTCATTTATATATAAATTTTTCCCAATAAATTTAAATATATAGCAGTTTTGATAAATTTATCGTCAAAGTTGGATATTCCGAAGAGTTTTTTTTTTAACTTTCACTCTTTATACAACAAATCACATTATCAGCGCTAAAATTATTCCTTCCTTCAAATTTTTTTCAAACAAACAGATAATAAAAACAAAACTAAGACATAATAAAATATTTATTAAATTTAAATCGAAAATTTACAGAAAGCATTTCTTGCTAGTTCAATCATACTGGGTAAGTTTACCGATTCCAGAAATTTGGAAGTAACGAATCTTAACATATCGTGTTCAGGTAGGGGCTTCAGTGGAAATTCGCATACTTTTTTATAAAATTGTTCAGCGACTACGTGAGGTTTCATATCCAGGATGCTTGAATTGAAGGCTTTCATAGTATTGTCTGCCAGCTTGGTCTCATCATCGGTTTCCAACGGGTTGAGTAAACCGTTTCTTGAGGCAATGTCGGAGAAAAATATGGATTTTAGCATGAATACTAAAGCAGAATCTACCTCCTCTAATGAAGCGTTTTCAGGAGCTTGGTCTGGAGCCTGATGTTTAGATATTAGTTCAAAAACATCTTTAAATGAAATGTTGCGATTTTTTTCTTGCAAAGCGCAGGTCAAAATTAAATTTCCTAGATAAAATAAGGAGTTCCATTGTTCGTTGTCTAGCGTTATACTTCTGGAAAATTTCGTTCCGCTTCTGCACGTGATCTCACGTTTTAAAGTTACAGCTGTATCGGATAAATCGAAAACAATTTCTTTACCGTTCTCTGGATCTTTAACACCGAGCTGAGTTTCGGAATATATACAAATAGGATCATTCTTAGGCTTGAAAGGGACGTCTAAAAAGAATTCTGCCCACGGGTTTTCTTCTTGGATACATTTTTCCTTCAGATGTTCGCACTCAAGTACGATCGAGAATTGAAGAGGTGAAAGTGTTATTCCTTCTTTTGTTGGATAATATTTTCCTCCTAACTTCGTGTATCGACGAATGTGTATCAAAGGTTGTTTCTTAAAGCAATTTGTGTTAACAAATACATCATTTCCTAATGAAAAATGCTTTTTTAGTTCAATATCAAAACTAGTTTTTTCTGTCTCGTCGAATTTTCGTTTTAGAGAAGTCATTGCTGGAGAAGTTATTTTGAAGATGAGCTCGGAGAAGGGAAATGTGAAATGTAGTGAGCACACCTTTCTTTATGGAAGAACTAACTGAATTTTACTTTGCTACAGCTTATATGGTCGAAAACCTAGAAGCTGATTGGTTCTTGAAAAATGACGTCATAAGCTAGAAAATATTTGATTGGTTGTTTAAAACTACACTAGCGCCTCATAGTGGTCAAAACTCATGTCAAGTTATAACATGAAGTAGCTTGTATAAACAAATGCATAAATCATTACATGCGCATACAAAACCACACATTTAGTATTGGTTAAGTAAGTGATGTATGACTGATAGTTCTTTCCACTGCAGAAATTTAATTAAAACGGTTTTTTTTTTAATTGATATGTAATTTTTTTACGTAACTTTGTGTTTTGAATCAATCAAATACATTTAAAATTCTGAACATTTCTTTAATGTTATTGAAGTTCTAATAATGCATATCGCTCTCGAAAGAAGTACGACAAGTTCGTTTGGAAAAATAAAATAAATAAATAAATAAAATAAAATAACTCATTATAGACCCTTTTCACCATTATATGCTCTTGTTTGCATTATGATGTAAGGTAATCACACTTAAGTTCCACTTGAAAGTACTGAAAAACAAATGCTTTTTTATTATAAAATAAAATTTAAAAAAAATGGATTTTTTTTTCTTTTTCTATTTTTGAGGGACAAAATATCGAATTGAATTTGAAAAGGAATTGTTCATTTACCCACCCGTGTAACTGAATAACAAACAGAAAAAGAAGGAAAAACAAATCTATCCAAATGCGTATGTGTATGCATGCGTGAATTCTATTTTTAAAAATTGTTGTGGTCCTGAAAAGGACCTTTTTTTTTATTTGAGATCATGATCTCAAGACCATGATCTCAGAGTGCCATATCCTGTAGGATGGACACTATTTGGGTCATCTGGAAGCCTATGAGCCGTTTTTCGCCGATGCTTAGGCCATTTGTACTTCGACATGTCCCGGGGAATAATTTCCTTCCCGTTAATCGAAAAAGGCCTTACTACAGCGGTGGGCTTCATAGCAGTCCAAAAATAGGAGTGATTCTTGCCGAATAGACCATCTTCTTTTATAACCAGTGAACGCGTCATGTCATCGAACAACTCTGGACATGATAACATTTCGCCCCCTTTCATCCTCTTAGTACAATACGACAACTCACTCCGCGAAGCCGGCAGGTAATTTCAAGTTCAGACGCTTACGCTTGAATGATGATACCGAAGAGCGAAATTCCGAGACTCTTCTCCCCCACCGTTTGGCAAGAAGGAAGGAAATATGATAATCTGCTTTACTCAAGATGGGGTTTATTAATATCGGACAAGTATATTGTTTGAAAAAAAAGAACTCATATTCACATGGAAATGAAACTCGTTTTCACAATCGACTATTTTTTATAATAACGGATTTACGCTATTTTTTGCTTATTTTTGCTTTTTTAAAATCATTTAATGTATTTAAAAAACTAATGAAAGTTAAGTAATACTCATGAATTTTTCTATTTTAATACGATTTAACTTTTTAATGTTGAGTGCATAATTATCGAATGAGTTTGTTATAAAACGGACTCAGCAATTCAGGAAGTTATTTATAATGGCTAGAAGTTTTCATTCTGTTAGACTTGATTAGATAATTTAAAATAATTTTGTGTTTTTAGTACCATTTAAATATTTTTGTTCTTCAGAACTATTATGTGTTAGCACAGTTCAAAATCAACATAAATACAGTTCATGCAAAGCTATCTTTCTTTTAATGATTAATTTTCTAAAATTTCTTCATGAGCTGGATCCCAAAAGTAAATAAAGGTACCTCCACAGAGCTCGTAGTAGTTGAAATATGGGGACTTCTGCGCTGTGGAGTTTACTCTGACAACGCTCACCCTGTGGAGTCGACAGGGTGGGCGTGGTCGGAGTAAACTCCACGGCGCAGAAGCCCCATATTTCAACTACTTGCGTATCGATCAAAAAGTCCAAGAAAAATGATATTTCTTAAGGATGAAGGAATTGAAAAAACGGCTCAGACTGACGATTCGCCCCTTAATCCTACAAAACTTCAACTTGGGTCAAAAACAGCACGTGACAGCATAAGTAGATGAACATCTGAATCGGAATGCATAAAAAAAACAAAGAATTGTGCCTGAGCCTTTTAGGACAGAGTGTCCCAAATAAGCCAGATTTTAATGTGAAAAGCAGCATATGTATCATCGTGACTAAAAAATGAATGGTACTTTCTTTGATAAAAATTATTAAAATTGGGATGGCCTAGATGGATTATAATTCTTTTCGCGGGACTTGAGAAATATCCAATGATCATATGCTGTGCTGCTTTTACCAATAAAATCTGGCTTATTTGGGACACTCTGTCCTAAAAGGCTCAGCCACAATCCTTTGTTTTTTTTATGCATTCTGATTCAGATGTTCATCTACTTATGCTGTCACGTGCTGTTTTTGACCCAAGTTGAAGTTTTGTAGGATTAAGGGGCGAATCGTCAGTCTGAGCCGGTTTTTTCAATTCCTTCATCCTTAAGAAATATCATTTTTCTTGGACTTTTTGATCGATACGCATGTCTGAATTTGCTCTCCACAAAGTAAAAAACAATGTACTACCATACTAGAGCCAATTTAAAAGACAAAAAATTAATAAAGTAGGTTCATTTTCAAATTTCGGCTTCTTAACTTTCTCATCTTCTTTACACGAGAACTAAAGAGCTTTTGAGATTTTGATTATTTGTTCAGCAATCTCTGCACTTTATAAATGAATAATACAGTCCCGCATTTCCTCCACCAATCACATTTCAAGGGATATTTGCATAAAATCTGACTATTGTCTAAACTTTTGCAACAATGTAAAAAACTATCTTCTGTAATATCCAAAATTTGATTCCAGTTATAGTTATAAGAACTCCAGACACGTATTTGGGACCATATTGTGTACCTGCAGTAGAAATTTGAAAGCATTTCGTTGAATAGTTTTCTTTTTATTCACATATTCGCATTTTGTCTAAACTTTTGAATCGCAGTGTATGTGTTCAGCTACTATTAGTCACTAGATTTTTTTTTTGAATTAATCTCAATTTTTTGAAATTTGCTTCGCTTCGCTTTTATACTAAAAGATGCAACTAAATGTCATTCCATTTAGCAAACAAATACGCGTTTTAAAAACATGATACATAATTTTTACAATGAGCGACAAAAATATAAATTATTGTGAGTTTTATGGCATCCTAAAGACCATCAAAACTTACAAAGAATTATTGCAGCAGTAAAATCTAGTAGCAAATATGATTTAAAAAAAAAAGAATTTCCAGAGGTTTTATAAGAATAATTATCATGTTATAATATTGACAAAAGTTGAAGTTAACTTCTTATAATGAGTTCAAGTAGTAAGGTTTTATTCTATGTCTACTCAATTGTAATCAAAAATTTTGTTAATAACTCATTAAAATTATTTTGCGTTCAAATTTCCCCATTGGTACGTCTAGCTTTTTGAAAAAGTACATACTAAACATTAGTTATCAGTAGAAGCGACTATTATATCTTCCACGCTAAGATATGCCCGTCATTTGGGACAGTGGATGGAAAAACTACATTTATTTTGTAGCGAACTACAACTACAACTACTTTGTTCTAAATGTATAGTTAACTACAGCTACAACTACTTTTTTCAAAATGTAGCGACTACAAACTACTTTTGAATTGTAGTCGCTACTTCACTACTTTTTAAAAAATAAATAAATAAAAAGCATACACCTTTTGAGGATTGAGCGAAAAAATTTTAAAAGTGGTTTACATTAATAAATTAACTCATTTGAATATGGGATAGAACTAAGAATTGTCTTTGAATTTATTTGTTACTTTTCCTTTTTGTTCCTTATTTATTTATTTTTATTTTTTTTTGGTTAAAATTTGTTCCTTTTACATTTTTTTAACAATTTTTACGAATATTCGCTACAAGAAAGGATTCAAAAGTTGAAAGAATTCAACCTTCATTTTTTTTTTTTTTTAATTTCTTGCCAGAGAATTTTTGGGAACATGAAAATTATTTGAAGGAATATAAAAATTATGATTCCAAATAAACCAATGACATCAAACAGATAGAATGTATTTTGTCAACATGATGTATCTAAGATTAGCTCATATTTATATGGTTCTGATCACTCCTTGCGTCCGCTGCTGTACTCGTGCAAATTTTACACCAGTCTGAGTCAATTAAACCTTGTTTTTTCCCTTTGCTTTTTTTTTTTTTTAATTTTTTTCATTCTTTTATTTATTTATTTAATTTGAAAGTAGTTTCCAGAAACCGCTACAAACTACTATTTTTTTGTATCGCGCTACTCATTACTCTACTTTTTTTAAAAAGAAGTGCACTACACTACAAACTACTAAAAAATGTAGCTACTATAGTAGTTTCGCTACTTGTAGCGCGCTACTTCCGACCACTGATTTGGGACATCATGACGGGTGGTCAATGGCCTCCCCCTTGGTTTTGGAAATAAATGTATTTTCATATAAGTGAGCGTGGACTAGGGATGGACCGGATATCCGGTAACTATCCGGTATCCGGCCTATCCGGCTGATATTTTAAGTATCCGGTACTTCCGGATATCCGATCCGGCTGACCGCCCCGGATACGGATATCCGGAAGATTTTTGCAGGATATCCGGCTAAGTATCCGGTATTGATGTGGGGAATATCCGGAATTGATGTGAGGGTTATCCGGTATGATGTGAGGACCTAATTAAATATTTTCTTTTTTATAAAAATCTTAGTTAAAAATTTCATTGTTAGATAAACCTTTTAGATGATGTAATTACTTTTCATCTTTCCTTTTTACCAATTTTTGCTTCTGAAACAAAAATTGTGTTATTCCTTCGACTGTGTACTGGACATGGAAGCATTCTGCATATTTGATTTTTCACAATTGCCAGATAAAATATGATCGTCTTCAGCTTTTCAAAAATATTTTAGTTAAAATATTTAGAAAGAAAAGGTTACAAACCTTCAAGGATTAATGTGCGACAAAAGTTTGAAAAAACTTACGATCATATCGTTAGTTCATAAAAATTAATCGCAGTAGCTTTTAATATAAATTCTCAAATTATTTTATTTATTGAATTCTTTTAATTTTAGTGTTTGTGCTTCTAACAAAAATTGCGATCTATTTACACCCAATGATGTTGTAATTAGATATTTTTTACTTTGCCACTATTATTGCTTTATTTTAATTGAAAATAACATACACTAAATAACCTATCTAACATTGACGAAAGTTTTCTTTTAGATAATGAAAACATCTGTCCCCCTGAATCGTCGCAACTTAAAACCATGCTTTTTTTTTTTTTTTTGAAAGAGTTTAAATGTGTGTAAAGAAATTTTGAATTTTGCACTTTGTTTCGTTCTTTCTTTTTGTAATACCTTCCTTTCAGAAAAGATATTTCTCTGCTATTAGAATCTTTTCACGTCTGTCACGCCACTCCGTAACTCCTCGAGAACATGTTGAGCATGACCCTCAATAACATTCAATCGAGTTTCGATAACTCAAAGCTTTATAAACTGAAATATACCTTCATTTCAAAGTTTTCATTTGGTCCCAAATTCTTGAAAAGACGGTAGGAACTACTTGTAACTCGAACTATCAATAACTCTAAGTTTTTAGCCGGTCCCTTGGGACTATGAGCTATTGAGACTTGACTGTATTTAAGATGTTAATTTGCATCATTAGAAAGTGTATTTTGTCTTTTAGAATTTAAGTAAAACTTTAAGTTAATTATTTAGATATAAGTTTATTAATTTATTTTTTAAAGTGAACATGTTTAGAATAATTTTTAA
>JAXGGA010025812.1:0-10136 GCA_038373865.1 Uloborus plumipes
ACTCAAGAGTTTGCATTTGCAATACATTCGTAACATTTACATGAAAATCTACATGACAATTAACGAATGTCAATAGGTGACCCCGATTTGGCAAAACGATTTCGATTTACACGCGATACGCTTAGACCGGCAAAGGTTGAACAGTTTAAATTCAGGCATTTACAACACAAACTATTTTTAGTCAGTTTTTAATTTGTAAATACACATCATATCAAATATTTGTTTATCGGGTGTCTCACATTTTAGTTACAAAAAAGTAGCATACAAAAAAGTAGCATTCAAAAACACAGAGAAAAACTATTAAAGTTTAAATAATTCTTAATATTAAGCTATGGCCGTAAGTAATTAGTTTTGGAAACAGCTGCTCTATGTAAACTATTTTGACAAATTGACATATATTTTAACTTAATTTCCTTACACAATCTTAGTACCGTAGAAGCTTTTGTATTTCTGCATTAACCGAATGAAATAAGTGGAAATGAAATCTCATAATTACGTTCCGTTTGGGACAAAGGGTAAGTTTTCAACAAATTGGGCTCATTACTTCCATCCGGCAAAAATATTGTCGTCTTTAAAATGAATAGAATTTAGGAAACATTTTGCGAAGAAAGAAATTAAAGTGGCTATGTTCCATAGAAGTGCTTTTATTATTTTCTGGAGTACATTTAAGTTCCAAGATTTATTAGAATATTTATTTTAAGGTAGTCGTAGGAGCCGAATAATATGTGTCGCTACTGGCAAAGAAGTTGAATGTATAATTTGCAAATGAGGAGAGTAGAAAAAAAAAACAGAAACTTGTTGTTCAAGTATTTATGGTGTTGCGTATGTTTTTCGTACGTAATTTGCTACGGAACTTACAGCAGTGTATTATTTTTAGTTATCGACCTCCGAAACCCAGCGGAGGCCCACTACACGGACCCCCGGAAGGTGGAATCTAAGGCGTAAGGCTAACAGGTGGTCAAGGAGGAGAACAGTGTATTATTTTAGTGCATAGATGTGTAAAAAAGATGCTTGTTTTTATAATATATGTAATGTTAAACTAATAATCTCAACGCACGAAGATTACTGAGTATTTAAGTGCATTGGTGCACAGACGGAATGTTTGAATAAACGTAGCTAGTGGAAACATTACACATTGTTGTACATGTGTAACTCTTACATTGTCCTTAACTAAATGTAGGTTTGTGTCAACATAGGAAAATATTGAATTTACAACAAGAAAAGCAGATCAAAAGAAAAAAAAAACCTCTGCAGTAAAGCATGAAAGTTCTAAAGTTTAAAAAAGGAAATCTATAGTTCAAAAATTGTGAAAGAAAAGTATTGAGTTTTTAGCATACAAAATGAAATGAAGAACATAAATAAATGCCTTTACTTATACTTTTTTCATGAAATTCTTGAACTCAATGCAATTTACAGGATAATTATTCATTGTTATTGCATCTGCCGTATGTAAGAATTTAATGCAACTGACACGATATTGACAACAATTTGGCTAAGGTCCACTCGACACATAAATTCAAAAAATGTGGCGAGCTATCTACCAATCAAAAAATGAACAATGGATCAGGCTATTCGCAATCTACTAATTGTAAATATAACGCAATAAGGAAGAATAAAGGTAAAGTGAAGTAAAATAATCTAGAAATCCTTATCCTTCATAGTGAAAATACACGACACATATACTCAAAAAAAAAAAAAAAGGCTTTTTAGACAAACTGCCCTTTAAAAACAAATCTTTAAAGCTGGATTTTCTAAATAATGTTCTAAATACCTAATGAACTTGCTTAAATATATCTGTGGCTAGGTTCTAAAATGGCCTAAGTCAAAAATGTTAGTTTCGAGAAAAAGGCGATGAAAGATATTTGAGATTTTTTAGAATGCTATAACTTTCTTATATTAAGATTCCCATTATTATTCTTTGGTATTTGCATATTGTTAGTGTAAAGAAACATTATTTCATCATATGGCGAAGTGTTTCTTTTCAATCCGACCTTCACAAAGTGTACTTCCATTCAATATCTGAATTTAAACTTATGATTCATTTCATCCCTTACCCCAGCACCAATCTTCAATTTTGGAGGGAGAAAAGAAACGGTTCGCCCCCATAAGAAAAAGCAAAATTGCACTATTTCCCCTTGTTCTCATAATGTTTTCCCATTATTTTCGCACAAAACTGAGAAGAAATCAAAGTATCAGTTCATATATCAGTCCCCTTATTGAACAAAGCTTAAGAGCTAATAGGAAAGAGTAACAAACACAGAACGAACGGAAACACTACCAGACATTAGAAGATACTAAGGCTTTGAAATCGGGTTGGGGGGATGATAAAAAAAAGAAGTTTGGAGAGGGTAGGTAGCGCAAGGGGGTCAGCAATCTGTAAAGAAGTTAAACAACATGAGATGTTATACTCAAAAAAGCAGTGTTTGTTTAATATATAATTGATTTTAATGTATGTATATAGATATGTCTTGCTGCATTAATCTGTTTTACAACAAGATGAAAAAGAAAACAAGCAATTTAAAAAAATAAATAACAGCTGCACACTAGATAATGTGGAAAGATAGTTATGGGGACACGGACATATGATCTGATATTTTTATTTCTTTTTAGTTTTATGCAAAAAGAATAGAAAAAACGATGAGAACAAGGAGAAACAGTGCTATTTTGCTGTTTGCTATGATCTTGGGGAGATTCTTTCGCCATTTATTTTCTCCATCCAAAATTGAAGATTGGTGCTGGGTAGGAGATGAATCATAAAGTTTAATTTCAGATATTGAATGGAAGTACACTTTGAGAAGTTCGGATCGAAAAAGAAGCACTTCGTCGGAAAAACAATATATATACCTAAGGTGAAAGTAATAGTCTATTCAACCCCCAGGTTAGTGTATTAGTACAGCGTTAATGATATATTTAGGTGGAGGAGGGGGATACTTCGTCTAGCTATAAGGAAACGCATTTACCAACTTTAAATAAGTTTACTATTCATTTTGTATCAAAGATTTTTTTCTTTAAACATTTTGAACAGTTTTTAAATAAAAAAGAGTGGCTGTGCGGGGGAGGGAGGGGGGGGGGGGTGAACTTGACAAATCTATAAGCTCATGCCAGCTCACTTTAAATATATTCATGTTTGTTTACTTACCATCACAAGCAAGAAAACTTAGTATTTAAATAAATAGAATCTAAAAATATCATTTTTTTCCCTATACAGTTTTATTCAAAAATTCAAAAAAATATGATCCATTGACATCCCAATCTAAAAATTTATACAAACAAAGATAAAATACACAAAAATGTTTGAGAATTAAAAAAAATCATTATACGCTTTTTGAGAAATTTAAATTTGAAATTTAAATTTCATTTTTCAAAAAAAATTTTTTTAATAAAATTTTTCATGTTGCATATCAGATTAAACGGCAACTAACGTACTTTAAAATGTCATTTACCAAATCTTTCTATCTATATTTGGTGCCGAGTTGTGGCCTCTTTTATGTTCGAGCATCCATGGAAAAACGAATGTTTTTGCCAAAGTTCAAAGTCTCATAAATGAAAAAATAATAGAGATAAAAATCTAAAAGTTGAGACTTTTGATTACCTCAAGGGGTACAATTGATGAGCCAAATTTGACAGAAATACAAAAATGTGAGGTAAAATTTTTCTCTGATTTTGGATCACTTGACATTTAATGACCTATAGTGGACAAAATATATTATTAATGTTACATATCGATGATGTTAAATAGTTCAGTTAAAAAGTGCATAATTTACTTCGATAAGAAAATGCTTGGGATATTTTTAGCTATGCAGTACGATTTTTATGAAATGAATTTTCTAACAGCGACCAGCTTGAATAATAAAAATGTTTCATTATTATGAGTTCTTTTATAGCTGATAAATATTTTTATAGGAGTTAACATATGGATTTTAAAACTGAAACTAATTTACTCTTCATCAACGTAACTTTGAAATGTTAGCGCTCTTAAATATTAGTTTCACTTGAAGCTTTGTTTCAGTTTAAATGGAAAGTCATTACTTTCCTTAAAACAACACTGTCCTACTTTCGTAGGCAATCAAGGGAAGTCTAATTTCTCGTAATTGATGTTTTCAAATACACTGCCTTTCTATCACAATCAATTAAGTCAGGGAATCTTGACCAAGATAGTTCGAATTTAATGTACAGTGGATGAGGTTACATGAAAATAACTTACGTTCAATATTGGCCAACCGGTCATTGAAGTCAAATGCATTCCTAATAGATCTGATTTCAAAATTCCTCCAAAATGATTACAGAATTAAAAGTGGAACTAAACATACTTTAAAGAAAGTGTATGATATAGTGCACACATTGCTAAAATCTACGCTTTTAGTTTAGTAGATGATGCGTATTTTCTTTCAAAAAGAGGAAATTTGATATTGATTTTAGTAAGAAAAATTCTTCTAATTTATGAAAATCAAGGAATACTGCTAAGCACCAAAATTGTCACGTAATGTCCTTTTTTTCTTAACATTGTATCCTCTTTGTATTACTTTTGTCTTCGTGCTTAAATTTCGTTAGCTTTGAAGACGAATTGTTGGGTTTTTGAGAAAGTTAAGTGTGATGAAAAATTTAATCCTTCTAACCGTTTGTCGAGAGAGAGAGAGAGAGAGAATACATGTGTATAGTCTATTAATTGCTCTATATAACTACTTTGACTTGCAGAACTTTGCTTTATTATTTTCTTATAAAAAAACAATGAATAATTTTCTTATCATAATTTTATTCTTCTTTATTACACATATTTTAAAATTTTGAACTTTTAATACAATTTTTCTTACCGCGCGTTGAAGATAGAGAACAAGGTTTAGAAGTTTTAATTGCCTGTTCCTTGAAAAAGTAAATTTAAAATACAGTTCGCTCAGCATTTGGAAAAAACAACAAAAAACATGGTTTTATTTTAGAAGATGGGTCTGAAATAGTTTGCTTTTGCCGTATTTTCTTCCAAGTGTTTTTTTTTTTAAACTTATTTATTCAATTTAAACTAATACTTGAGATAGAAATTTGATTACTGAATTTTTTAAATAAAGACAAACCATTTTATTTTTTATGAGCCTATAGATTTCTTAATTCCAGTTCTCAGAAAAATTATAATAATTATAATTGCACAAACAAACAATTTCAAGCAAACAGTTTTTTCAGTTTAAACCTACTTACCAAATGAATAAATATTTTTCCTTTTACTTGGTTATACGTATGGAATATTTGTTCATTGACTTTGCGTTTTTTTCTCACTTATTTGCCTGATTCTGTGTCGCATTATGTAATAACTTCGATAACTTAAAAACTTTGTATTTTATTTATATAAAAACTGCAGTTCAGATAACTAAAAGAATTTAGAGTTTTAAACAACGGAATATGTAGTTGGTTTTTTCTTTATAAATTAAATATTTGCATGTAAACTGCCAATCCACGCCAAAGCGTTTTCAAACTTTTTTGCTTTCCTTTTAGAAATGTTTTCCTTTAAAACTCTTTTAATGTAGTAATATGAAACTGGTACATTTAATGTAAGTAAGCAGACTCATAACGCATTCTTTTATCACTCAGACTCTCATACGTGCATTTTGAACGTTTAGTTTTCATTGTAAAAATGGAACCACTTTCGTACGAACAGAAAATTATTATTTAAGTTACAACTTTCACAATGTTCCACCAGTAGGTACACAAGCAAGCACACATACAGACACAAAAAATGTAAGTTTTTCAATGATTGTCATAAGCAATTTCACTTCCATTACAAATTAATTTTGTGATTTACAGACTATATTTAGATTCTAGTACAGTGATCATACATTTTAACCCTTTAAGCGGTTTGCCCGTACAGTGTACGTGCTAACAGAAATTGGCCTCATCTGGTTTGCCCGTACGGCGTACGGGCATCGATATTTTCAGATTTCCCTTTCTGGTTTGCACGAACTGTTCGGAAAATTGTAAACCTCAAAATTCACAGTAAGTGTGAGAGAAATTTTTGCATAATTTGTAAACCATTCTTTACTGCATGCCGAATGTACTTGGAAAAAGCAAATATTACGGGATTTTGTGACCAAAAGTGTAAAATAAAAAATGTTGTAAAATCATTGAAAACGAAAAATAAATTAAAAAATACTTTATATTCTTATTCTGTTAAGTATGGTACTTAACTATATGCAATAAAAAAATATGCCTTTTTTGGAAGCATTTCTGGTAAAATAATTGACCGCTTAAAGGGTTAATTTGGCATTTTTCTACCTAAAATAAAAAATAATAATGAAAAAATGGTTTCAATAAATTATTTGTTCCTATAGTCCGATAAATATAGTACAATAGACCTGTGGTCGCAGTGCTTACGCTGCCTTAGGGGCACCCCTTTTCACTTCATAATCCGAAAAAAAAAGTCTTCGTGAAGTTATTTCCAACAATGATACATACTGTATGTATATCTTTCTATGTTTTAATATTAAAATTAAAATTTTAAGTTTTAACCTTTTTTTTGATTGATTGTTTTTGTAATGTCGTATTAATTTGTTTTCAATAAGTTTGTAATTCCATGCATGCAATTCCGTAAAAATGAAAGGAATAGACATACTTTATTTTCTATCCTCAAAAATTATCAGCTGCAATTCATGGTATGGAAGTGGTAAAAATCGAGATAAGTTAAAAACTTTACCAATAGCTGTCTCCCTTCCATTTAATAATTTATTAAACACAACCTCTTCATACAAAAAGTTATTTAAACCTGAAAAAAAAGTGGTTTAAGAAAAAAGAGAAAAGAAAAGAAAACTTTTTAAAAGGATAGTTGTAAAAAAGAAAAAAAGATTTAAAATCGCACTGTTACATTTAAAAATAGTAATTTATTAACTGTAAGAGACTTTGTTCATGTCTATAAAAAGGTATACCAATATTAACGATACAACGATCTTTGAAATGATTTACTGCTTGAGGTAATACTTATATCAACATTTCTTCTGACAGCATGGAAATATGAAAGCTGTCAGAAAATACAATCTTTTATGAGGAACTTATTTCAATAACTTCTTGTGCAAACAGAATTATGCGGATCATTCAACATTGAGAAATGTTTATTCTTGCAAAGTTAACTTGCCTGTTTACTCTTCTCTTAAAGAACCGTTACGCTAATGTTTGCCTTTGTTGAATCACATTAACCCGAAGCTATTATGCAAACGTTTATAATAAAGTGACTAATTTTGTCTTACACTCTTGCATTATTAACAGTATATAGTTATTACTGAAATAGGTCCACATTTTTTAATCGATGTTGAATGAAAAAGTGCGAAGTTTTTTCCGTGCAAACAATGATTATATGGAATTATTTAAAGTTTAAGTTGTCTAGCAATGATGGATTTTGCTTTATTATAAAATTACTTGTAACACATGCAAGGTAATATTTTTTGATTATAATGCACTATAAAATTCTCGTTTAAAAGCTTTTAGCTTCCAAAACAGAACCATTCATGTATTTGTCACTTTGGTAGACTGTCTGATTACTTTTCTTTTTACAGCAGTTTTTTATGTGAATTTTAAATGATTTTTATTTTAAATTTTGCTTACTCATGAACAACTGAGTTTTTCATTGGATTTGTACTTTAGTACTATGTTAAATTTAAATTAAGCAATACTGTATAATAGTTATCTGCAGGATTAATATTAAGATAGAGACATTTCACACACAACCTGAAACGAGATTGAATGAGGAGTATCCGACCGTGCTCCAAAAGTTTTTAGTTAAATTATTCATAAGAAGTACTTGTGAAATGTCATGGTACTACATTTATTTCAGCGGAAAATACTTTTGAATGCGTTTTACATGAAAAATTAATTTTCTCACCACATTTTTCAGTAAAATATGAATGTAAAGAAACAAATATATGTAACTTGACAAAGGTTGCTTTACACATATATAACGCTGTAGGTTTATTCTAAAGTCATAACTTACTCTGATACTTCAGCTTAAGAATTGTAGTAGTAAGTGTAATAGTAAGTAAGTAACAAGCTTTAGTAAGTAAGTAGTAGTAAGTATAAGACAATAATAGTAAGTCCTTAGTATTTTTTGTTAGGTCGCAAGTTTACTGGGTTTTACAGATAATTGCACATTTCCGTAGAACTTTTCATTACACTGAGGGAAAAAGAAAACCTATACCACTTCAAGGAAACCATACACTAATACATTCATTTAAAAACTAGTATTTATACTATATGTTTCTAAAAACTGGGTATTTATCGTATTTCAGGTGATCGTAATGGTAAAGTGCTTGTTCACCCCTAATTGGCTATACTTACAGTCGGCATACCAGCAAAACATAATTAAAAAGCTTTATGATATCAGTGTTTTTCTTAGCAAGACTGTCACGAAGACCCTATTAAACATTAAAACAAATACTTTATTTGATACTTGGTTTCCAAGCTTGAAAGTAAGACTAAACTACAAGGTATTCCAAATAACCTATTAGGAAGTAAGCATTTTTTTGCGGATAGAAGACATCATGCAAAAATGTATTTTATTAAGCTAAAGATCTGAATGGCATTTAATATACAAGGTGCTCAATATCGACAAAAATTTGATCTTCTCACTTTGTCAAAATACAGAAAGAAAAAACTAGAATATGTGTTAAATTGTTTCAGTACTCGTGTAAAAGCCATGAATAAAGTTTTCGATAGCAGCTTCAAGGAAAAAAAATGTGCGTGTGTGTGTGTGTTTTACGCACATACACTTTTTTTTTTTTTATCGCGCATTGTAAATGACTGTTGTAAAAATGTTGAGAAGAATATTCGTATATTCGTGCTCGTTCCAAAACTCAGGTTCTAGCTTGTTGAGAATTAGTTTTAACAAAATGTGCGTTTTTTTTAGCTTTTCCTATATCAGGGCTGTCCAACTGCTAAGAGCCCTCGGGCCAGAATTTCGGTCACTGATCACCTGGCGGGCCGCAGTTTAAAAAAGGTGAACAATAGCCTGTTATATTCAATTACAGTTAATAGTTGAACAATTAATTACAATTACAAACAACTTACTTACATTTTAATGTGAAAACTGAGGCCTATCAGCCTTCTTTACAAGGGCAGCATTGTCGACATCGATGTTAGTCGTTGCCAGCCGAAGAAGGTCTAACAGTGAACTGTCAGAGAGAGAGGTCCTGTGGTGATTTTTGATAGAGTTCATCACCGAAAAAGCACTTTCACCTAAATATGTGCTCCCGAACATAGAAGTTATTTTCAGTCCGAGGTCACGTAGATTGGGGAACCGTTCAGTTGGAAGCAACTTGAAGAACTCAAATCCCCTTTCGGTTCTTGTTTGAAAGAACGGGTCAGCCTGGAGATCGCAAAGTTCTAATTGCAGGTTTGCCGGTTGTTCCTCAATGTTTGCCGTGACTGGGTTACTGAACAGAGCCACTTCATTCTTGATACTCTCAAAATCTGAAAATCTGGTGTTGAATTCGTCAATAATTATCTGCAACTCAGGGCAAAACTCAGAAAAGTCCAGCACCTCCTCACATTCTGACGCCAAACGACTACAGCTGGCGAAGTGAGACAAGTTATTTTTTGCCAAAGTTGCATGGAAAATTTTCAGCTTGTTTCTAAACCCATTTACGTGTGCCATTAGATCAGACACCAGTTGACCTCTTCCTTGAAGTTTTATGTTCAGATCGTTGAGGTGGCGAGTAATATCAGTTAGAAAAGCCAGGTGACGTGAAAAATCCATGCTTAAAAGTTCTTGTTCCAAGTTTTCTGACGGAGAAAACTGTTGAAGGAAAAGAGGGATTTCTGTTCTCAAATCGAAAAATCTCTTGAGGCCGCAGCCTGGAGATCGCAAAGTTCTAATTGCAGGTTTGCCGGTTGTTGTTCCAAGTTCTTGTTCCAAGTTTTCTGACGGAGAAAACTGTTGAAGGAAAAGAGGGATTTCTATTATCAAATCGAAAAATCTCTTGAGGCCGCAGCCTGGAGATCGCAAAGTTCTAATTGCAGGTTTGCCGGTTGTTCCTTAATGTTTGCCGTGACTGGGTTACTGAACAGAGCCACTTCATTCTTGATACTCTCAAAATCTGAAAATCTGGCGTTGAATTCGTTTCTCTAGAATCTCTTGAATCTCTTGAGGCAGTTTCCCGCGCACTAGA
>JAXGGA010025813.1:0-10135 GCA_038373865.1 Uloborus plumipes
CGCTCTCCTTGAGAAGTAGTGAAAATGTGACTTACGTTAATCTGGCTTTGAGGTGCAGATTTTTTTTTTTGGAATACGTCAAATTTGATGGCCAATCTCTTTGATAAAAATAAATTTGTCCCCGTTATACCAGGACATATTGTTTTTTAGTTTTTTTAGTTCACTATATTGGTGTTTGTAAATAGTGAGATTCAAAGGAAAACATCTGTCACGCCCACAGTCGCAGGTGGTCGCAGCTAAAATGTTTTTGTTTAGTTACAGGAAGATTCAAACTATTTGTCAGTATAGCTTTAAGCTCACCGGAAGCCGCCGATAAAAGTTTATGCCTCAATATATTTCATAATATGTTTTCGCAATTACTTTTTTTTTCACTTCAGATAATTTTAAATTTTTATTAATTTTAATTATTATTTCAGGTGTAATATGCATCCTATAGGTGTGAAAGACCAATGTGAAATGAATTTTCATAAATTCAAGTTCGGGTTACTGAACGTATGAATTAAAACTGCAATAGAGGGTCACGTCCAAAATTTTTTAAAAACATAATTTTTCAACATTCTTGGCCTTTTTTCGGTAAAATGCAATTTTTTTTCCAAATAAATCTCATGGAGTATTTTACGACAACTCAATGGCTAAGTAATTACAGCATTGAAATTTTTCTATGTTCAAACTTTGAAATACCCATTTTTTCCGCCCTCGAACCACTGTGCGCTGGTGCTATAACGTTTCATCCTTAAAGGTGCCTTGTGCAAGCTGTAGTTTTAATAGTGTATGCACCAAGATCTTTCCTTATAATCACACACATGCAATAGTTTACTTACGAAAGCATCAAGCAAAAAAAACTGCCAAAAAAAAAAAAAAAAAAAAAACAGATATACAAACACATATGAGGCAGTGACAAGCAAAGAGATGTAAATGGACTGTTTGAAGTTTTGAGTAAATTACGTTTAAAGATCAGATCTTAGGTAAATTTTCACTAATTTTTTTTTTAAATCATGCCGTACGGCAGCGCATACCAGAGATACTAGTACCTTCTTTCCCCAAAACAGAGGAGAGATTCTCCTTCTATTTGTACTAGTCATCTCAATTTTTTTTTAATTTTGGCATTTAAACCCTTATGTTTCTCACTGCCTCATGTGTACTGTAAATTCACCACTTGTTGCGCTGCTGCACTTTCGTGGTTAACTAACAGAATTTGATATATGTAAGGAAGGTCTAATTTTGCAACTGACAAAAGCAGTCAACTTACAAACGTAGTCAACTATACTGGTTTTACTGCACTACCAGTTATCAACAAATAGAATTTGATAGATATAACAAAGGATTAATTTTGTACCCGACAAAAGCGGTGAACTTACAAACGTTGTCAACTTTACAGGCTTTATTGTACTACCAGTTAATATTCTGCAAGAAAAAGATAATATATCGTTGCTACTGCAACAGAACTATGATAGAGATAGCAAAAAATTTCCCTAAAGGCAACAACAAATAAGTTTATGTTTGATTTTGAAGTAAAAGTCCGTTGCGGGTTATAATGCTACTTACATCTTTTTTTGAGAGAAATATTGACGTAACTGAAGCAATTACGACCTATAAGTTATAGCAGTAAGGGGAATACGAAGACCTGTCAAGCGACAACGGACTGGTCTTCGTACAGTTTTTTCCACGGTTCCAAAAGGCAATAATACTATCTCTTCCACAATATTTCTTCTGAGATTGTAAACAATAGCGAATGTAAGGTAAATTTGGCGTCGAGTAGTGACGATGCGAGAGGGTGACGGAGATTTGGATGATAAACCCCTTCCTCTAGAGCCATCAGTTTTAGCACACATTGCCAAATCTAATACGGTAGTTTATAAACATGTAAGGATTACATGCAATACACCGCCCATGCTTAAGGGTGGTAATTAACTGATTAATGTAAGGATGCCATCACGCACAGAAGATAACTTCTGGCTGTGGTAAATCGCAATGAGTAAATAAACAGGGTGTGCCATATCATAAAAAAAAATAGCTAGATAAAATGTTTATAAATGTTACGCTGAAAAAAAAAAACCTAAAAAATAAAATACTTTGTCCGGTAGTAAATGATACCAGTAAAATTCCCAACTATCAATTTTTACAATCAGAATGCTGCTGTTTTGAGTTGCTTATAAAGTATTTGCATAGTTTACGACAAGCAGCAAATTTTAAGAAACAAATTTACAAGAATACTACGCATTTTAAGAATAAGAGAGCATCTTGTTTAGTAGATATGAACGATAATTTCAAAGTACAAAATCTTTATGCTAAATGGGCAAAATCTGCATTTTTTGTAGGAGCAAACCTTAAGTACTAATGATTCAAAATACAAGACAGTAATTATATATACAAACACATGAACTATTCAAGTTCAAATGCTCTTGACGTTAGGGGAAAAAAAAAGGTCAAAAATAAAAAACCAGACAGCTGGAGCCTGAATTTTAAGTTAGTGGATTTTGATCTCAAATGAAATTCGTCAATCATATTGAAATAGGTGTCAGGAATTCAAAAGTTACAACCATTCTGATAAAATCGTCGTACATGGCGATTTTAATAGAATGTCTCCCTAATTCTTTATTTTTAACAACAACGATGTAAATAGTTTCGAACAATCTTGTTTTACCTAATAGACTAACTTTCAATTCTGGATTGATATAAATCGGGTGATTTTGGGCCAAAATGTCTGGAGATGAATTTTCAGGGTTGCCACAGGAAAAATGTTACAAAAAAGTAGCAAAAGTCGCCTAAAAATACTAAAAAAGTTGCAAAAAAGTTGCCTTCAAAATAAAAAAAAGTTGCAAAAAAAGTAGCCATCAAAAAAAAAAAAAAAAAAAACGGTGCAAAGAAGCTGAATAGAAACATGTGACAAGCTAAACTGAATCATGAGTAATGCTTTAAAACAAGTTCAGAAAATAGACATATTTTGAACTAATGGTTAAAAGTACAAATGAGGAAAAAAACAAAACAAAAGAGTACAATCGAGGTTGCTTACTTTACAAGACTGCTGCCATTCAAAAGAAAAAATAATAATATACTCATATAAATACAGAAAAATTACTCCGAAAATCTATGTTTTTGCTTTTTTACAGAAAAATAATTCTAACAAAGTAGTTTTCCTTTTGTTCATTAAGCAATTTAATTCATTTTCTTCATCTTCATGCTCTCTTTTCTATTAATCAACTTTATACTGCTGAGCTATTCTAATACTTTCAATGTCTTTTGCTTTAATAGCTGATTTTTGCCTAAGGTTTACCTGTTTAAAAAGTACATCAGCTGATTTTTGAGTTTCCTTCCTCTCTCTATTTACAAATTTGACTTTTTATTCTAACTTTTTAACAGATCCCTTCAAACTTGACAGCTTTTCTTTTTCTATTTTTCTTTGTTTCAACTTTTCTTCATTTTCTTTTTCTAATCTCACAATTGCTCTTCCTTCTCTTTCTTCTGGTCTTCAAGGTAGAACTGGTATGATTTGTATGCACCATAAGCTAAATTTAAAAGTCCCTTATCAATTTGGAACTGTGCAACTGTAGAATAGCGCTTCAGAGCATCTTATAATAAGCCTGTCATTCAATACGCGTCTCCGACATCAAAGATTCATCTTCCGATAGAGCTATCCTGGATATTGAAAACCCCTGAATATTGAACTTCACTATTACCATGAGGCTAAATGTGACTAAAAATGAATGTTACTTTCTCTGATGAAAATCATTAAAATTTGGGTGGCTTAGATGGATTATAATTCTATTAGCTTGACTAGAGAAAAGATTTGATGAGCATAAGCTGTGCTGCTTTTACCATTAAAATCTGGCTTATTTGGGACACTGTTTCCGAAGAGGCTCAAGCACAATTCTTTTTTTTTTTTTTTGGGGGGGGGGGGGCATCCGACACAGTTGTTTATCTACTTAGCTGTCACGTACTGTTTTTGACCCAAGTAGAAGTTTTGTAGGATTAAGGGGCGAATTGCCAGTTTTAGCCGTTTTTACAATTCCTTCATCCTTAAGAAATATAAATTTTCTAGGCCTTTTTGATCAATGCACATGTCTGAATTTGCTCTCCACGAAGTAAAAAACAACGTACTATCATACTAGGGCCAATTTAAAAGACGAAAACTCAGCAAAGTGGATTCCTTTCCCAATTTCGGCTTCCAAACTTTCTCTTCTTCTTTACATGAGAACTACAGAGATATGGAAGTTTGATTATTCATTCAGCAATCTCTGCACCTGAAAGTCGAAGCAAAAAGTCCCACCTTTCCTCCAATTTCCTTTCAAAAGATATTTTCATAAAATCTGACTTTTGTCTAAACTTTTGCAACAGCAAAAAAAATGTTTTTTGTAATTTCCGAATTTTGTTTCGGTTATTTTTTTAAAAACTCCACACACATATTTGGGACAATATTGTCTACCTACAGCAGAAATTCGAATGCATTTCGCTGAATAGTTTTCTTTTTATTCATATATTTGCATTTTGTCTACTATTTTGCATCGCACTGTATAAGGTTTCAGCTTTTGGAAAAGCGTAGATATCAGTAATGTAAGAAGTATACAAATTAGTTCCATACAGGATTGACTTTCGTTTTCGCATCACTTAAGCCACGCCCAACTTGTTGATTGGATGCAGTGAATCGGTGCAGCCCATAACGTCTATTTAGGAAAGGTTTTATTCTTGAAATGAAAATTATTTAAAACCATGGGTGAAAGAAAATCTCCAGGTGTTTAAAAAGAAAACTTATGTCAGGAGGGAAAAGTCTCCAAAAAAGCAGATTCAGTGAAGAAAAGTAGCTTTTTGGCCTGTTTTTGCATAAAAAAGTAGCTAAAGTCGCCTTGTGTCTAAAAAAGTAGCAAAAAGTAGCATTTAAGTATCCTGTGGCAACCCTGATTTTAGATATTAAGCATTTTTTCAAGTTTTTTTTTTTCCACACAGTGATCAGAACAAAGGGAAATAAGATTAAGATGGTGTAAAGTCGGATGAGTATGGTGGTTGAAGCAAACCACATGAATTCATCAACTTTTCCCTTGTTTCGTTTGGATCAGTGTGGACTTGCATAATTCTGCTTCAGAACTAAGTTTTTTCTGTTGACGATCGCTGGAATCAACTCACCTGACATAGCATTATAGTCACGACATTACTTTATAGTCCCTTTTAATATATATATATATATATATATATATATACAGGGTGTCCACTCCAATCGTGGACCAATAGCTAATTTCTAAACCGTTAGAGATAAGCATATAGTTTATTTAGGAAAAAATCTCCAAATTATGAAAGGAATTTTGGGTCTATTCAATGTTTTTCAAAAAATCAAATTTTGAAAGAGTTATGAAATTTAAATTTTTATACAGCCCCCCAGTCCTATCAATCATATTTAGTAAAACATTCTCGACACTGTAACGTTTAAAACTAAAAAACAATCACTCTTCTACCACAAAAATTGACCGAGTTACGATGTTTTGAAAAATCAAAATTTTGCATTATTTCATGACGTCATCGAGAGATCGCTCAAGGGACCGTATGCGAAATCCTTCAAAATCTTGATTTTTCAAAACGTCATAACTCGGTCAATTTTTGTGGTAGAAGAATGATTTTTTTTAGTTTTAAACGTTACAGTGTCGAGAATGTTTTACTAAATATGACTGATAGGACTGGGGGGCTGTATAAAAATTTAAATTTCGTAACTCTTTCAAAATTTGATTTTTTGACAAACATTGAATAGACCCAAAATTCTTTTCATAATTTGGAGATTTTTTCCTAAATAAACTATATGCTTATCTCTAACGGTTTAGAAATTAGCTATTGGTCCACGATTGGAGTGGACACCCTGTATATATATATATATATATATATATATATATATATATATACTGACTTCTCTTTTCGTTCTAACAGCAGAAGACACTAGTGAAATGTTGCAAAAAATTAAAAATTTGTTAAAGTGTTCAAGTAAATATTTTATATGCTACTTGATTATAATTTCTATTTGTTTAGAAAACTCAGACTTTAGTAAAAGTCTGTGAAGATGTGAACACCATGAAGTACTGTGACAAACCCCATGATTGGATGCTTTTTGCACTACAGAATACTAGGACAGGAAATGCTCAGTATTTAGTCTTGTGCAAATGTCCTTCGAATGCTGTGATGGAAGGACCAGTACTTCACACAAAACCACCATACGTGAGGATACCTGGGATCAGTGTTTATGGAATGTTATGTGTTCAAGGAAGAAACAGTAGACTACACAAACAAAGTAAGTTTCTCTAAATGGGCCAATAACATAAATCATGTTCCACACATTTGATTTTTTTTTTCTTTTTCAATTTAAAAATTGTCACTAATTATTATTACTTGCTCAATCATTTGTACGGTTGTTACAATTTTACTCTTGTATTCGCACTTTATACCAAAAATTTCAAACTTGGCCAAATTGAAAAACCAGCCAAACTAACAAATCATTATTTTTCAAGTTAAAATTTTTTTTAGAATGTTGATACTTCATATTATGATACATAACGGTTCCTTATAACTGAATATATCACAATAAAAATCCAAGTTTAAAATGACAAGAATAAAGTGCAATTATATAAGGGAAAATTTTTCATTTTTGCAAATCGATTAAATATTATTATCATTATTATTTTGTTAATTGATTCTCCATTTATTTATGTATAATCAACCATCAATGGTTTGTGCAAAAAGTAATTAATGAAGGGATACGAACATTTTAAAAACTCTGTTACATATGAAGTGTAACAGAGTGGGCAACTAAAACAAAGCCTTTCAAAAGTCATCATATTATAACTAAATGTCGCAATTACAGAACGATCATAAAATGAAACATTTCAAAGGAAAAAATCCTTTTATAATAACAGAAACGTTTTATAACTTGGTAGGAAAACTAATATACAAATGTAAAATATTGTTAATTTAATTACTTGAATTAACTGTAAGAAAAAAAGCATAAAACTCATTTTGTTTGTCAACAGTAGAATTCAAAGAGCCTAACTAAGCACAGAAATAAACTACTAGGTTGTTTTAAAAATATTACAAGATTTGATGTAGTTGTTAACTTTATTTTTGAAGTGGCTGCAAAAGAGCAGACATTTTGAACCATAACTATAGTAATGGATCGAATTAAAATTCTTTTTTTTTTTGGTTTGTGTGGTGGAGGGTGGGGGATTTTCTTTTCTTTCTTTATTTTTTCAAGTGATATTATAAATTTTACTTTTATGTGAAAGGTATAATATAAATGATTTTTTAATATTACTGGTTGCATTTCAGGAAAATCTTAAATCACACTTGAACTCTTAATGATTTGGCGTTTGGACACATAATATTTCACTTCTCCTTCTTTATAAATTCTTTATGCACAACTATACGGTGAATCAATAAAAAAAGAGAATAATTTGTGATTATTATTAAAATTGATTGTGTCAGACATGATTAGCCCTTTTTTGCGAGACTCACGCTTACCTTAATACAGTGCATACCAATATAGAAATCTAAGACTAGTCAACAGGCACAGCACGCATTTGGGCAGCTGTACATTTATTAAAGGATTATGACTGCGGATCATAATGCACTTTGGTGTTGGTTTCCAACAGTTATAACATTTTTATCCACAAGTTTAAGTTTTTAAACAACTAATTAAAAGTTTAGTACAACATAAAGAATTTTTCTCCATGCGGAAGGACCAACCTAAATTTAAAGTATTTTGATTTGCTCATTATTCCATGGACGCAAAAAGCCCTGAAGGCTCTCAGAGGAAATTTTGTCTTTTCATCTGCAGGAACACATGAATTGTTAAGGACATTTTAGGCCAAAAACAAATGGTGAGTGAAAAATGAGAAAAATCGTGAGCTGTCCTTAAAAAATGGAATGCAAAACATTAGAAACCTTATAATGCAATGAGTCAAATCTGAATGTAATCACAGTTGGATAGAGGTAATGAGCATCACTTCTAAAAACTAAAGGCAGAAAAAAAATTCTTTTTGGAAAGAAACATTGACCAAAAATAAGGAGGGGATTTGGGGGGCAACATTCCACGGAACCACCAGTTTCTGGCCATATTCAAATTCGAATATATTGTTGTAAATATACATGTAAGGTCGGAACTATCAAAACGTTAGAGACAGGAAAGTGTAAATGAAATATTTTAAATAACTGAACCTGTCTCTTTCAAAATCATTAAATACCTTTTTTAAACTCCTTAAAAAGTGCTTCAGTTGTATTTCTTATTAAAAAACAAATTATGAATTAACTGAATTGCCATAATATTACTCTCTCATTAATTTTTTTTTAAATCTCTACAACATTATTTCTTTTAAAGAATTTTGTGCGTTTTATATTATTTGTTTATTTTATATTATTAAGTGCTATGTCTGTCGGCGAGTCGGGAATTGATCTAAAACTATTATGTAAATATACTGAAAACCGATGTAAGCGAGTGATGATATGTTAACCTTTCGCCTCTCTCGTTCTTCCTGTCTGTCGATTAATGTCAACCGTTTTTTAAACTACAAAAGAAATAAAAAATTTGATTGATCTTACTTTGCAAAGGAATGCGAAAATTTATAAGGTTTTTGTTTGTCTATTTTTTAAGTCCCAATTGCCCCATATAAGGCCTCAAAATGCAGAATTTTAAACTTTTTTTTCAAAAATTTCCCCGGGGGAGAAACCCCCGGACCCCCTAAAATTACGAAGATTCTACCCTACTTAAAAGAATTCATTGATCTTTCTCTTAATACCCCTACTCCAATAAAAGTCAGTCCCCCCCAAAAAAATTAACAAGGAAAAAAAAAAAAAAAACACCACACACACACAAGAAACGATATGTGTGTGTGTGGGGGGGGGGGGGGGTGACCAGCAAGAAAAAAGACTTATAATACACACAAAATGTTTGTGTGTTTGGGCGATGTGCAAACTGGACCCTCCCGAAATTTTTTCTATAAACGGTCTCGCCACAGCCCCTCAGTATGGAGGCGCCCTTTTCATCTTCTGTCCACCGCCCTCCCAAGACACCCAGCACGGGCCTGGTTTTGACCCCCCCCCCCCTCCCCGAAGAGAAAATTCTGACTTGTCATGATCAAGAATAACTTCATTTCAGAAGTTTGTTTTAAATTGTTAAAAAAAAAAAAAAAACGCTAATTGCAGTATGGTCACACTTGCAAAAAGTTTAACAAACTTCTTATGAATATGAAAAGAATTAATTCTCAAAGTTTATTTTCTTTTTATTTCTTAATTCATTGTTTAGATAGATAATAAAACATTTAACTTATAATTTAATAACTTTGACTCTTTTGCACTTAACACAATATTTATAAGGTATCTAATGTATATTTTTTTAATAAAAATTAAAAACATGTCAAAAAAAAAAAAAAAACGTATAATAGAGCCAATATTTAGAAAAGTGCCAATTTGAAGTTGGAGTTTTCTGAAAAAAAAATTTATTTGCAGAAAAAAACTAATATTGGATTTTAAGTCTAAATTGGGTCTAAATGCAAGAAAATAAAAGGGGGGAGGTCAAGGAAGTTATTTACCCCCTCCTTAGATTACTCACTTTTAAGCCGTTACAGATCTGATGAATGTTACAGATCTGATGTTAATATGAGTTACACATTTGAGTTTATGCTTTCAGTCTTCGTTAACATCTCTAAATATGATATCATTTCCTTGCATTTTTAACATAGAATTAAGATAATTATATTAAAATATATATATCAGGCTAAAAAATCAAATTTCATTATGAAAAAGCATTTCTTGGAAATAAAAATGAGCGATAAGGTTTTTAGATAAAATAAATTATGATATTACCAAATCCAAGCTAATAAAACATTTGTTTTGTTTTAAACAACACAACTCAACTTTTCAACACAACTCTGCTGCTTGCTTTTCTTTAATTGGTTGCAGGAAATTTAATTTCTTGATCAGAAATTCAAATTTAGCATGCGAGTTATTATCTAGTTATTTAGCGAAGTTATGAGAAATTGAAGCACCAAAAAAGTAAATAAATAAATAAATTAATTTGTGGTTGCATGTTGTTGTTATGACGTGTCACAGGATCCAATATCACAGGATTATAGCATCGATAACCAGTTAAGATAAAATGACTTTTTTTAAA
>JAXGGA010025814.1:0-10134 GCA_038373865.1 Uloborus plumipes
CCCAAGGGTTTTTTAAATTTGATTTGCACAATTTTCACATACAAAATAATGTTTATAGAAATGTATATATTTTAGAAAAAGTCAATTTCAATTTTAACAGAAAGTCATTTTACTATACAAGGAGAAATTTAAAATATGTATTCATTACAAAGAACATTTTTTAAAAATAAATTAAAAACAACTTTTTATGCTGTTTTTAGACTCTTAACTGACACTTACATTTTTTTTTTTTTTCTAAAATTACCTCTCTCATGCTAATGCTAAAAAAAATTCAGAGAGAAATAAACTAATAACAAATATTACGAAGTAAAAAACATTAAAAGTCAACTCTAAATAAGAGATTAAAACTAAATCAATCTGACCTAAATCATAATTAAAAAGATTAAACTAAACGTAAGTACTATATTATTAATTACAAAAATGACGTAAATAGCCAAAGCAAACTAATTTTGATCGGCCACCTCCAGTTAAAACTCAATACGAAAGCATGCTAACAGAGTAGCGATCCCAGCCGACACGTGACATCCACTGTGCGGCCCTCTAGCGGTGAATTGACTCCATTGTGTTGCGCTGTGTCATTATGTCTTCTAAAATTATTCAACACTTGTGATTATTAAAGGAAGAAAATGTTTTAATAATAAAATTAATTGCAACATAAGATTTTTTTTTATTTTTCAATCATTGATTTTTAAATAAAACTAATTTCGTACACTTGCTGCGTACTCGTGGGGTAGACTTGGATGCTTATGGTTAATTAGCATGGTTAATATTATTTACGAAGTGGTGCATTCTTATATTTAAACATTTTTTAGCGACTGATTTTATTAATTTATATTTGTGATTTTCATCTGCTTCAAATTCTAATATATGAGTATCTAGATTTTTAAAAATGTGAGTGCAATCTATCTTTCTCAAAGTTAGCAAAACCATTTTCTGCAACAAATTTGGCTTATTAATGCCATGAATTTTGGTTATTTCTCTGAAGATAGTCTCTGCTTTTTTACAAATGTAGAAAACAAAAATCCTCTTTTTCTTGCTCTTTCATTACAATTATGCGCACAGCAATACACCATGTTAAGCAATGGAAGAACTGGAATGACCGAGGACACGTGCCCTAAGTAGGAAGAAAACTCAAATCCAAAAGGCTTAACCACGTGGTACAAGACTGCAAATTTCTTTCATGTTCTCCCTTTCCCGTCAAACCTGTCACCCTTATCCCTGCTTCAGAGCATACAATAGCGATTGAATGGTTTGGGGTCAAAATGTCGCGGCCGAAATGTCGCGGGCCAAAATGTCGCGGCAAAAATGTCGCCGAGCCAAAATGTCGCGGGCTAAAATGTCGCGGGCCAAAATGTCGCCGGTCCAAAATGTCGCCGAGCCAAAATGTCGCGGGCCAAAATGTCGCCGGTCCAAAATGTCGCCGAGCCGAAATGTCGCGGGCTAAAATGTCGCGGGCCAAAATGTCGCCGGTCCAAAATATCGTCTGCCCAAAATGTCGCGGGCCAAAATGTCGCCGGGCCAGAATGTCGCCGGTCAAAAATGTCGCCGGGCCAAAATGTCGCCGGTCAAAAATGTCGCCGGGCCAAAATGTCGCCGGGCCAAAATGTAGCCAGTCAAAAATGTCGCCGGGCCAGAATGTCGCCAGTCCAAAATGTCGCCGGGCCAAAATGTCGCCGGTCAAAAATGTCGCCGGTCCAAAATAACGCCGGTCCGAAAGGCCGCCGGTCCAAAATGTTTCCAGTCCAAAATATAGCCGTTCCTAAATGACACTAAGTGCATAGTACAGATTTAATGTTTCCAGCAATTCACAAATTCAATGCAGCTTAATTATGTAGCTCAATTTTACTAATAAGCTTATCACGATATGATAAATACACCTGTTTAGTAACTTTTTTTAAACGTAACAGTTTAGAAAATTAGCTTAACCCATTAATGCCTAGCGTCCCTTTTTAGGGACGGTCCAAAAAGTGAGTCTTAATTTTCCAAAAATGAACATTTCAACCAAATAATTGTGTTCAATTAATTCTTTGGTATTGCTTCAATTCTGAATTAACAGATTTCAGCACATAACCGCTGTAAAGTGTGATCTGTAGCTATTTGATTATGATCTTTATCAAAAATTACATCGTTCACAATCTCAAGAACAAAAAGCTAAGTTTTTAAAGTTATTAACAAGTAAATCTATCTGTGTTTGATATATGTGCTACTTTGATCGATGTTTTAGTTTACCTTTTTTTGCAATTTTGTAAATTTTAAATTTTTTTAGGATTTTATAGCAATTTAAGAACGTCCCTAAAAAGGGACGCTAGGCACCAAAGGCTGCATTGTTTAACCGTTGCTGATTTTTTGCTTAGAATCTATAATTTATATCAAAAGAAGTTAGTAAATGTTTTTAGACTGAAAAACCGATAATAATTGTCATTTTTAAAACTTATTTTATTTTAAAAATCTAATTAAATTAAATTAATTAATATCCAAACTTAATTATACAACGTTCTTAAATATTTTCTCTTCTTTTTTTTAATTACAAAAAATACTCACGGTAAATTTTGGAAGAAAGCTATTTCAAAAATGTACTTCTTTAAAACACTAATTATTCGTTGTATTTAATTACTTTTCCATTATGTATTTAAGTGTTTATTATTGTTTAGTCTGACTGTTGAAGAAGCCCTAAGCTGTTTCAGAAGCTTAGCATTTCACCTTAATGAAGAATTCAAGGATTGCATATGTGTTTGTTGTTTGGAAAAGGGGGGGGGTGCATATTTAATTTCAGAATTCCCTGAGAATACCGATTTTGATCTCTACTGTGACAATTTATTTACTTATCTTACGCTCCTACGTGATTATTTGGCTCAGAAAGGTTTTGTGCAAGAATCGGATTAAAAAATGCTCATGAACTACAGTTACGTTGTTCAAAAAAGAAAAGAGAGGAAGTTTTGAATCAATGTCGATGACAGGTAAAATAATATTACGTTGGTTCGGTGGAATAATAGCAATGTCATAATTATTGCATTGAATCTTCATGGAGGTTATCCTATTGAAAAGGCTAAGCGATTGCCCAACAGCGAAAAAGAAGTAATTGAAATTGATGAACCATATATATATGGTTGCTCAAGTACAATTGTTGCATAGGGAAAAAGATCCCATGCATCAAATATCGGGAACTACCGATTTTTGATTCATTCTAAAAAATGGTGGTAGCCGCTCTTCATTTTTATTTTAGAAGCTGCTGTACAAAATGCATTGAGCTCAAGAGTACCGGATTGAGTTAGGTATTATAGGGCTGTTTGTTCTACTGCTTTAAATAAGACTCAGGTAAGATGTGCCTATTGAAGTAAAAGAGCTTATCGGAATGCAGCAAATGCAATACGTAGGTTGCAGAACAAATGCTTTGCTGACTTTCATACTCAACAACACCAATATTTCCTTGTTCTCCAAATCTACTTCCCAGTTTATATTAATTGCTGCTTTTATTTCTTCTTATAAATTGTCATTTTCAATATTACATCGTAAGCAGAAAAAAAAAATTTGGTAAAAAAGTATGTACCCTCTGGTGCCTAGCGTCCCTTTTTAGGGACGATTTTTGTTTCTTAAATAAAAAAAAATATTTTTTACATGATAATTTTTTAACTATTTTTCCTGTCCATTAAACACTATTTGTAACCAGTATACAAAGTATCGTTGAAAAAAAAAATGTCAGGCATTAATGGGTTAATTTATTAACAAAAATGTAACTAAATTGATTTCTTCTAACGCTTAAATTATTTAAGTACCAAAATAATGCCATAGTTTATTCAGGGCTGTACTAGGGCCCTTGGACGCTAAATTTCTTCCTTTTTAATACGCTTTTATTAGTTTCACATGTGGGTTTGTTTGTTTTTTGTTTGTTTGTTTGTAAGTATGTAACCCTGACAAGGGGACCTTACAGGTTGTCACTCACCGATTTTGATGAGTTTTATATATTATGTAGAGGGACCCACCCTAAGTATTTTAGCAAAAGGATATGCCCCAATGCGCCTTAGTTTCCGAGATATAACGACGATCCAAAGTTCAGCTCGAAGTTATTATAGAGGTACGGTTGAGCAGTGGTCACAACAGCGGCCGTAGCCCAGTGAGCAAGGTCCCCCACTTCGGCCGCTGGAGGTCTGGGGATCGAGTCCCGTGACGTATTTTTTTTTCTTTAATATCGAAAAAAATTCGATAGTTAATGGAAAATCGTTTAATTATTCATTTTTATTTTATTTATTTATTCATTCAGAAAATATTTTTTTTTTTTTTTCAATTTTTAATATTGTTAATTCACGGGACTCGATCCCCAGACCTCCAGTGGTCGGAGTGGGGGACCTTGCTCACTGGGCTACGGCCGCTGTTGTGCCCACTGCTCAATAGGGTGGGCCGAAAATGACTTTTATTTTTTTTTCGATGACGAGATATGCGGAAAAGATGCCATTGGGGGCACAAAGTACTCACAAAAAATTTGAAATTTTTTGCACAATTTCTTGATCTGCCGCAATCGCCTTGAAGTTTCGGAAAAATGCTAATTTTTGATGTTTTTCGTAAAATATGTCAAAATTTTTTTTTTAATATTTTCAGTGATAGGTGTAACTTAAAAGGTACTATTAGAGGCACTAAGTTCGCATAAAAAATTTGAATTATTTTGCTCCATTTCTTGATCAGCCATAAACGCTTAGGGGTTTCAGAAAAATTGCTAAAATTGGCTATTACAGCAAAATTTGTGAAATTTTTTTTAAAAATTATTTTCGGTAATGGGGAGCACAAAAAAGGCTCACTATTATCATTAAATTAACATTAAAATTGAATTGTAAATGATATTTATTTAATTTGTCACAAATACGGGGAAAATTCGGAAAAAAATGCTTTTTTTTAAATGATCCAATTTATTTATTAATTTTTAAGCTTTATAAAAATTCCGTCCAAGTGTTGAGAGACAATTTAGGAGTCTGAAATGAGAAGTAGTTTATAAATAATCTGCATTTTTATTTTTAAAATTCGTTAGAGTTACAAATTAGTTATTTATTACTATTATATTGAATTAAAAAAATGTGTTAACTGAAAGTGCTTCACAGTTCTCAGCTTATTGCGCATCCAAATATCTTGCAAAATAATCCAGAACTCAACGCGAGGAAGTGACTGCACGAGTTCCACCAGTCCTCCACCTAAAAATATTATATTCACATTGTTTTGCATTCTTCATGCAACAAAGTCCTTCTTCGAATTGAACGTTGACATTTTTATCCTGGATTGTATCTTTGCTCTGGCGAAGGTATCTCTGTCCTCATGGCAACATACGTGCATTGCCGCTTCTATCACTACTTTAATTGTTCTTTCCACAGCTTGTGTGTGACTTGGAAAGCGGACTGAAGCTTCATCTAAAACCAAGACTGATTCTATGTTTCTCTCACTCTCTTTGAATGAAAGATTCTTTGTAATTGGAGGCTCACTAAGATCTGTTGAGAGCCAGTCGATGCAGTCGTGGTACTCAGTAGCCATAAAGTTTAGTTTTAGAACCTTAAACTGTCTCAGTCTCCTGATCTCTTTCTTCTTTGAAACGCGGCATTGTTTAATCCTTTTCCATGCCAATATTCTGATTTCTTTGTTTTCGTCTGTCGCCATTGCTAATAGTATATTCTCAGGATGGCTATAGTATGCATTTCTTTGAACCACCGAATGCGCTATCGTTAATTCATCAGAGAGGAAGTTTGAGAGAAGAACTATTTTCCATAAATGTCTCGGTCCATATGCTCACCCTGCTAGCTTCCTCACTGAGAACCATACTCTGCGCATAAACTCGTACTACGTCATTCTACTCTTAAGCTTCCTCCCTGATGACTTAAAGACGATAGTGCATTCGGTGGTTCAAAGAAATGCATACTATAGCCATCCTGAGAATATGCTATTAGCAATGGCGACGACGAAAATAAAGAAATCAGAATATTGGCATGGAAAAGGATTAAACAATGCCGCGTTTCAAAGAAGAAAGAGATCAGGAGACTGAGACAGTTTAAGGTTCTAAAACTAAACTTTATGGCTACTGAGTACCACGACTGCATCGACTGGCTCTCAACAGATCTTAGTGAGCCTCCAATTACAAAGAATCTTTCATTCAAAGAGAGTGAGAGAAACATAGAATCAGGCTTGGTTTTAGATGAAGCTTCAGTCCGCTTTCCAAGTCACACGCAAGCTGTGGAAAGAACAATTAAAGTAGTGATAGAAGCGGCAATGTACGTATGTTGCCATGAGGACAGAGATACCTTCGCCAGAGCAAAGATACAATCCAGGATAAAAATGTCAACGTTCAATTCGAAGAAGGACTTTGTTGCATGAAGAATGCAAAACAATGTGAATATAATATTTTTAGGTGGAGGGCTGGTGGAACTCGTGCAGTCACTTCCTCGCGTTGAGTTCTGGATTATTTTGCAAGATATTTGGATGCGCAATAAGCTGAGAACTGTGAAGCACTTTCAGTTAACACATTTTTTTAATTCAATATAATAGTAATAAATAACTAATTTGTAACTCTAACGAATTTTAAAAATAAAAATGCAGATTATTTATAAACTACTTCTCATTTCAGACTCCTAAATTGTCTCTCAACACTTGGACGGAATTTTTATAAAGCTTAAAAATTAATAAATAAATTGGATCATTTAAAAAAAAAGCATTTTTTTCCGAATTTTCCCCGTATTTGTGACAAATTGAATAAATATCATTTACAATTCAATTTTAATGTTAATTTAATGATAATAGTGAGCCTTTTTTGTGCTCCCCATTACCGAAAATAATTTTTAAAAAAAATTTCACAAATTTTGCTGTAATAGCCAATTTTAGCAATTTTTCTGAAACCCCTAAGCGTTTATGGCTGATCAAGAAATGGAGCAAAATAATTCAAATTTTTTATGCGAACTTAGTGCCTCTAATAGTACCTTTTAAGTTACAACTATCACTGAAAATATTTAAAAAAAAATTTGACATATTTTACGAAAAACATCAAAAATTAGCATTTTTCCGAAACTTCAAGGCGATTGCGGCAGATCAAGAAATTGTGCAAAAAATTTCAAATTTTTTGTGAGTATTTTGTGCCCCCAATGGCACCTTTTCCGCATATCTCGTCATCGAAAAAAAAATAAAAGTCATTTTCGGCCCACCCTACTGCTCAACCGTACCTCTGTAACAACTTCGAGCTGAACTTTGGATCGTTATATCTCAAAAACTAAGGCGCATTGAGGAATATATTTTTGCTAAAATACTTAGGGTGGGTCCCTCTACATCTATATCTATATATATAAAAATGAATGTTGGTAAATGTGTATATGTGTATATGTGTATATGTGTGTGTTCCCTAAGATCTCAGAAACTACCCGGGAGATTTGCCTGAAATTTTCACCGTTTGTTCCTTTTGGTACTGGGAAGGTTTAGAGACCAGTTTCAACAAAATCCGATGAGTAGTTATTTTTTTATCTCAATTTTAGACCTGATTCTGTCTCTGTAATTTCAATTTAAAACGCCATTTTCGAAGGCTTTCATCAATCCAATCGAGTATTTAGTGTATCAACTCAACTGCTACCGTAAATTTGGCGATCTTTTAAATCGCGCCAAGAGCCCTCAATAATGGAAGTTTTCCCAATAACTATCTCAAGTATAAAGGATAAAAAAAGTATTTGATTAACAGATTAATCTTTTTTTAAAAACAAATGAGATTCAGTTTCATATTTCGGAACTCCTTTAGATTTGTAGAGGCTTAGATGGCATGCATTATTTTCCAGACAAACACTATTTTGTTCTTTATACCTATTGCTGTTTTCAATCAAAGTATGTTACTATATTTTCTCGCCAAACATCCAATCAATGGTTCGTTTTCATGTCCAAACTATTTGCTATGATATACCGCAATGTTGGAAATTATTTTAACGCCTTAAGGAATGGTGTACTTTTAGCGCCAAATATAATATTCAAATTGATTTCAGATTGCCAAAAAGTAATCAGCTTCATAGAGAATACCTCAACATTTGGCGACAATTTCTCTTTCACAAAAGTGATAATACGTAAGTTTCTTTATTTATGGAAGGGATAGGGGTTCAGAATTATCCAAGGTATCCCAAATTAGCTACTAAATTGGCGACTTTTTAAATAGCGCCAAGAACCTTCAATAATATCGTATAAATTGCGTTATTTCAACGTTCTTTCTAAAGCGTGTCATTTCGGAAAATGTGTTATTTTGTTTTTGAAGTTAGATAAGAAAACTTTCTTCTTCTTTTAAACTTTGGTAAGATGTCTGTTGGTTTCTGTGAGTTGGTTCTGTTGCATTCGAATGTCCCCAAGGGGGTGTTTTACTCCTTTTATGGGGTAAATCAGTGTTAATTTCAATGCAGACAAAAGTGATATGAATTGGCGCGACCAAGTGTTTGACGCCAAGTTGGTGACAAATGTGGCGATTTTTTTTTTTTTTCTGATTTGGATTCAATTTGGCGCTATTGGCGACATTTTCCGAAAAATCCACTGGATGATGTTAAAATCGGTGATATTTAGTAGATTAATCATTGTAAATTTTTTTTGCATTGTTTCGTGGCAAACTAGGGATGTAAATGCTTGAACTGTAATCTTGCTCACTCCAAGCACTATTTTAACACTTAAGGCATCTACTAAGAAATTTACACGTAAAAGGAAGTAGTGTGGGGTCCATACCAGATTTTTATAGCATACTTGGAAGGAATTATAGTTGAATTATAATTAAAATAGTGTTTTTTTCTGCTATATCAATTATTTTACAAATGAACTTTTCATTTTATACCACGAGCAAAGCCGTGCGGGTATCGCTAGTATATATATATAAATGAATGTTGGTAAATGTGTATATGTGTGTGTTCCCTAAGATCTCAGAAACTACCCGGGAGATTTGCCTGAAATTTTCACCGTTTGTTCCTTTTGGTACTGGGAAGGTTTAGAGACCAGTTTCAACAAAATCCGATGAGTAGTTATTTTTTTATCTCAATTTTAGACCTGATTCTGTCTCTGTAATTTCAATTTAAAACGCCATTTTCGAAGGCTTTCATCAATCCAATCGAGTATTTAGTGTATCAACTCAACTCTCTGGCAGATAGTTGGAATTGCTTGCTACCGTAAATTTGGCGATCTTTTGAATCGCGCCAAGAGCCCTCAATAATGGAAGTTTTCCCAATAACTATCTCAAGTATAAAAAATAAAAAAGGTATTTGATTAACAGATTAATCTTTTTTTAAAAGCAAATGAGATTCAGTTTCATATTTCGGAACTTCTTTACATTTGTAGAGGCTTAGATGTCATGCATTATTTTCCAGGCGAACACTATTTTGTTCTTTATCTATTGCTGTTTTCAATCAAAGTATGTTACTATATTTTCTCGCCAAACATCCAATCAATAGTTCGTTTTCATGTCCATACTATTTGCTATGATATACTGCAATATTGGAAATTATTTTAACGCCTTACGGAATGATGTACATTTAGCGCCAAATATAATATTCAATTTGATTTCAGATTGCCAAAAAAGTAATCAGCTTCATAGAGAATACCTCAACATTTGGCGACAATTTCTCTTTCACAAAAGTGAGATTACGTAAGTTTCTTTATTTATGGAAGGGATAGGGGTTCAGAATTACCCCAGGTATCCCAAATTAGCTACCAAATTGGCGACTTTTTAAATAGCGTCAAGAACCTTCAATAATTGAAATTTTCCAAGGTACGTTGCTACGCAACTATTTTTGTTTTCGAGAGTAGAAAAAATTATTTGCGTATGATAAATACCTGATTAAATATGTTTCCTTCTCAGAGAAACATATTATTGCATGACAGTACTCAAATGCTACCATATTTTTTAAGGTGTTTGCTTTTTCATGTCTCTGTAAGCAACAAAATTGTTCCTTTGTTCTCTTTTGGCTTATTTTTATAACATACTTTTAAAAAACTACAGTTGAATTATAACTAAAATTGAGTATTCTTTCTGCGATATCAATTCATTACCAAATGACCTTTTACTTTTATACCACGGGCAAAGCCGTGCGGGTACCGCTAGTAATATATAAAACTCATCAAAATCGGTGAGTGATAACCTGTAAGGTCCCCTTGTGAGTCAAAGAT
>JAXGGA010025815.1:0-10133 GCA_038373865.1 Uloborus plumipes
ACCTAGTTATTCCATGAAATAACTGGTCATGTCCGTTAAAGTGTAAACTCTCGAGTATTTCATGGTTCAACTAGTTATTTCATAGAATAATGATCTGCAGCCCGTTAAAGTAAAATAATCTATATCATATTCTCGCTATTTAGTGTAAGGTACATGTACATTTCGTTTTATCAATATGGAAAGTAGCGGGAAAATGTTTTTGGTTTAGAAATAATGTTGTTTGTTCTTTGTTATTCCAAGTCATTTTAGTAATACTTATTGTGACAAATGATTTTATGGTATGTTTTCATAAATATCATTTATACGCTACATAAATTAGGTAAATTTCTTTATATTCATTTTAATTGTCTATCATTAGTTTATTTATAGAACACCTAGTTGTTTCATCAAGATTGTTTACTTGTTTATGTTGCACTTTAACTGTATCTCATTACTTAATTTATAGACTACCTAGCTGTTTCACAGAATAACTAATTAAAAGTGTCAAATTATTAAGATATTACACACTTTAACAGACACGATCATGGAATAACTAGTTATTCTATGAAACAACTGCATTATATACTTTAATGGTAGTAATATATACAGTACAGAACCTTTTATCCGGGAACCAAAATACCGGGAAACCAGAAAACCGGCAACATGTTGTCGATTTTTCCGACACTTAAAATAAGCATTTTCGGCAATTTCTAAAAAATGAAGAGTTTTTTTTTTTGTTTTTCTTTTTCTTTTGAAATACCTAAATGAATATGAACGGTTTCTTCATAAATACCATATAAGTGGCATATAGCTCAGAAATTTTTAACATTGTAATATCTATAAGCACTTCCGGATCGTTTTCTCTTCAGATTTTAAGATGCATTACTATTTGTTATAGTAACTTGGGTTTTATAAACAATTGGCAAATATCGCTTCGTAACGATCCAGAAAACCGGGAAATTCAGTTATCCGGGATAGCTGTGGTCCCAAACATCCCGGATAATTGGTTCTCTACTGTATATGCTTTCATTAAGGGGGGGGGGGGGGGAAGTTTTGGTTAGTTGTAAGATAAAATTCAACAACTTAAATAAGATGGTTTTTTTCTTTCTTTTTTTTCAGTGTGGATAGTATCATATAATTTTTCATCAAATTTATTACAGCTTTAAAAACAATAATAAAATAAACCTATTTAACTTCTGGTTTAGTTTTGAAAAAAAATTAAATAAATTTAGAAAAAGTGGATAACCATTATAAAAAACTCTTATAAGCAGCCTATTTTCATTAAGATTATTGTATTTATTATTTGTATAACAATTAACTTATGAAACAATTAAGTCTTTATAGGTTTTAAATAATTTATATTTGGTTTAGATTAGACTTATCATTAGACTAATTAGAGAAAATGACCAAGTTGGTTTCGGAAAAACATCATTCTTTATGAATTACATTGGAACTTATCCGGCGCCGAAATCAAAAACCACCAATATCAAAATGGAAAGCGAATGACAAATCTATCAACCAACAGAACAAAAGTATGCTCAATGGTAAACAAATATGGTTGCAAGGAATTTGGCGGAATTCTACATTATTTAGTGATATATTACTTGGCGATTTTTCTCTTGCGCCTAGCTAACGATTTTATCTCTTTAGGGAGGAAGTTGTCAATGAATTTGAAAGAAATATATATATATATATATGTATATATATATATATATATATATATGTATGAAAGAAATATATATATATATATATATATATATAATTACATCATTGTAAACATATAAAAATTCCTAACTAAGTTATGATTGTAAAGCTCTTTGCTCACATTCAGTCTCTAAACAAACATAAACATTTAGTGTTTTCTACTTCAAGTTTTTTTCATTATTAAATCCCCTTACTTCAGGGGCGATTGAGCTCCAGTTATACTCTGCGATTCCGGTACTTTTTAGTATGCTTTTACCTCTCCACCTAAAGTTCCCCCCTCCTTTTTCTCGGAATCATGAAGGCAATTTCATGATTAAAATGCAATTCTGAATTTATTTTACTGTAATAAATTCTTTTATTTTCTATTATAAGTGACTGATATACAGGGTGTCCACTCCTATCGTGGCCCAATAGCTAATTTCTTAACCATTACAGATAAGCATGTAGTTCATTTAGGAAAAAATCTCTAAATTACGAAAGGAATTTTGGGTCTATTCAATGTTTTTTAAAAAATCAAATTTTGAAAGAGTTACAGCCCCCCAGTCCTATCAATCATATTTAGTAAAACATTCTTGACACTGTAACGTTTAAAACTTTAAAAAAAATCACTGTTCTACGATAAAAATTGACCGAGTTATGACGTTTTGAAACATCAAGATTTTGAAGGATTTAGCATACGGTCCCTTAAGCGGATCTCTCGATGACGTCATGAAATAATGCAAAATCTTGATTTTTCAAAACGTCAGAACTGGGTCAATTTTTGTGGTAGAACAGTGATTTTTTTTAGTTTTAAACGTTACAGTGTCAAGAATGTTTTACTAAATAGGATTGATAGGACTGGGGGGCTGTATAAAAATTTAAATTTCGTAACTCTTTCAAAATTTGATTTTTTTAAAAACATTGAATAGACCCAAATTTCCTTTCGTAATTTGGAGATTTTTTCCTAAATAAATAAAATAAAATGCTTATCTCTAACGGTTTAGAAATTAGCTACTGGGCCACGATAGGAGTGGACACCCTGTATATGGTGGAACCCTATTTATCTTCGACAGCTTCCTGATCTCTTTGTATGTGAGGAGAAAATGGAAGATTTGTCATATTTGTAATGAATCTGCTGTAATGTCTTTACTCCTCTTCCCCTTCCCCTTGGACTCTTCATATGGAAAACTGCGTTGATTAATGAGGATCATCTGTCGGTGGGTTTTCTGATCTGATCCAGTGTTTCTCCTCTCAAGTATTGAAACTTGAAAATTTATGGGCTCACTGCTTCAGAGGGAAAAATATTTTTTTTTCCGGAGGGGAGTCTGGTGTGTGACCAGGGAAAGGATTAGTGTAAATATTGCACATATGGTATCTTTAACAGTAAAGTATAGTCCATGGATGCAAGACCTTCCGTCTCGGGACGGATTTCCGTCTTGACAAAATCGCCGAGACGGACCACGGGACGGAAAAAAAGGATCTCATTCCTTCAATATTTACTTCCAAAGAAAACAAAACTGAAGGGAACATAAAATCAGATTTCTTAAAAGTACATTTTAATCATTATTCCAATCCTAAACTATTTGCATCGAAGCCTTTCTTTCTCTTTCTGAATAAACGAACTGCAATGGCATAATTCCTGTGTTGGTGTCGATTCTCTTCGACACCATCCATTCACTTCCCTCAACTTCATCAAATATGACCTACAATTTCGTTTTTAGGATTTCATTTTCTGTGCCTCCTCCTCTAACGTCGTCAAAAATTGCCCCACCTTATCCTAATATCACTAAACATTGTCTAAAAATAGGTTTTTTGAACTGAAGTCTCGACAAATCCTTCCCCCCGCCCTCTCGATTACTATACTTAAAACTATGATCTTGCTGCTAAAAGTAAAATTAAGCCCCCCCCCCCCCAGTTTAGACAATTTAATGAACAATATATATGGGTGATTCTACAAATACGGGAATATTTCTAACATGTAGATTTCAAAAAATTAATTTGAAATTAAAAATCTGAAAAAAATCAGCAAAGCACTTGATAAGTTACATAACTAAAGTAGAATATCAGCAGAGCTTAAATGTTTGTATTTTATTGTATTTTTGGATTTTTATTTTTTGAAGGCATATGTGAATGATAAAAAGGACATGTGGATGACACAATGGGTATGTGAATATAACACAGTAAGTATGTGAATAACACAAACACAATAGGTATATTAATGACATTTTTTAGCCAGTAAACTGTTAGACATAATTTTTAAACATTGTACTGTCATAGTTTGGCTTTTGATTCATCCACGTGTCTTATATTGGGGCATGTGAATGACAATAGAAAAAGGACATGTGAATGACAAAACACAAGTAATTGCGTTCTCAAAAAGTCATATCTGAATATTTTTCTACTTCACTTCGAATTAGAACCCACAAATGTAAGCCTTAGGATTATTCATCTTCAAAATATATGTACATGTACATTTTACATGCATTCTGTGGGGCATGTTAATGACAAAGATAAAAAACACTTGCCTTGAAAGTTGAGTTTAGCATGCTTTTTATCAAAAAGTAATTGCAGAACAGCAAAATTAATCCTCATCCAGGAATAACAAAGTTCCATGCTTTATTTTAAGATGTGTTGCCAGATTTTGAAATAAAACATTTCAGAGAAAAATATCTATACTTTTTTAGACATGTGGATGACTGATAATCGCTGGGACAAAGTTTAGATTAACTTTTAGAAATATTATTTTCATATTATTTTGCATTTTTTGTGATTTACATCTTGCACACATTCATATTTATAAATAAAACACTCTTGAGAAAAAAATCACTTATTTTTTTTAAATCTATATTCCATTGATTGTGAAAATAGCACCTATGGGACAGGGCATGTGGATGACAGTTCAATCTAATATCCTTTTTTTTAAATGAATAATAATTAAATATTGACATTGTTGATAACGGAAATTATAGAACAAAAGACGCATAAAAATATTCCCAAAATAGTTTTTTATTAAATTAAAAACAAAAAGAGCAATCAGTATGGAACACAAATTTGCCCATTTTTGTAGAATCACCCATATGGTTTTTTTTTTTTCTTTCTTGGGTATGCATGGGGGGGGGGGGGGGTGTCGGGTCTCAAATATCGTCTTGGAAGCATGGCCTAACTTGCACCCCTGGTATAGTCTGTGAACTTGGTGTCTTTCATTGGCATGAGAAATCGGTTAAGGCAACAGATGTTCTTTTCCCCAAGACTCACATATTTTATGCTTACTATGGTTTGTTAAGAAGCAAATTAGGGGGTTTTTTTTGTTTATTAAATTCATAAACGGAAAGCTTTCAAGCAAAACTTCAAGCTTTTATGAGCGTCAAATGTCAAAAATTTGTATTCTCATCTCATTGGGAACTCTAACAATTCAAAAGAACCAATGTTAAAATGCAAATGATTAGGAGATATCAAAATTTTGTGACATAATAATATATCCTCCATAAATTCCCTATAGGCAATTTCACAGCTTTTAAAAGAATACTTTTTTTTTACATTTTCTTTTGATGGCAACTGTTATATAATGTCTTTCAGCTTATGTATGGTATTTTTTTCTTGTGGTATAAATGATGTGTGTTAACTTGTTCTTGATGTAATTATTTAAATGGATGACCTCTTCCTGTACCAACATTCTATGTGGTTTTTTATTCTGTTTCTGTCTTATGAACTTTCTCTGTACACATTTGGTGTTTTGAGAAGATTTGTTTTCAATGCGTTCTTTCTTCTATGTCAATTTTCAATTTTTATTTGTGTGCTTCGAAGTTTAATAACTTACTAGCTGCCAGGGCAGCTAGATTAGCTTCCTGCGGCATGTTGATGCATAACGTCCCCCCTCTCTAACTTTTACCTCATTCTGAAGTTATATTATTTGATATAATTTAATGTTCATTCGATTTCAAGACATACCACGCACGTGGCCCAGCGTTGCACGGGCACTTCGTGCCCTGAGAGTAGTGAGAAAAAAATTTAAAGAAACTACTCCCCGACAAGGCGGCTCGCTTACAGGCGCTTCACGCCTTTACTTTTTTCCTTTATAAAAAAAAATCATTCGAATTATTGAGATGCTTCACGCCTTCAAGATGGTGAGGAAAGTTTCAGTAAATTCAGCTCGCTCAAAGGAAAAAAGCAGACATAGACACTCAGTTTTTAATATAAGTAGATGGCTCTTCAACAAATAAATGTTTCAAAATATTACCAGTAGCTAGCGATAAAAATTCTACGTAAGTGGCCCGCTAATGAGTTTCGTGTTTGATTTAGTTAAGCCTTCATTCAAAATTCTCATTATCATTGTTATCACTGTTTCATGGCAACGACGGTTTGCAAGAATGGATTTCATATTTAATCATTTATTAGGCTTAATCGCTTTAAACTTGACTACTTATTAATTGATATCTTCGCTAATTAAAATCGTATAATTATATCGATTGAAACTAAAGAAGCCTGAAAAATGACCTATCTATCGGTACCTGGTTCGACTTTCAGTTCATTGGCGTTCAGGAGAAAGAAGCGTGACATAGAAAGATAGAAAGAAAGATAGTTAGAAAGATACTCAGTTTTTAATATAAGTAGATCCCTGCAAAGGTCTGATTCTATGTATTCTATTAACTGAAACAGTTGGGATAATGTTTTTTACTCATCACCGTACTTTCAGGGAGATAAGCCCCAGCACCATATACAGTGAAATCTGTGTATAACGATACTCAAGGGACCGAGAAAAAATATCGTTATAGACAGATTATCATTATAGACAGTTTGAGCAAAAAGCTCAAACTGTTGGCTGGGCCAAACCAAAATATCGTAATAATCAGGTTTATCGTTATGTACAGTATCGTTATACACAGGTTTCACTGTACGCTGCACTTGGCAAAATTTGAGAGATGAAATTGTGTTTCATCAGATACGCCGCATCCCCTTATAGCCTGCATAAAACTTTGTTGAAAATGTAATGTGCGAACACCCATGCTGTATTATGACTCGTATTGACGTCATTCAAAAACAATGACATACAATTAGTGACATTGATTTTAAAACAGTGTTTCAATATCATAGGTATTTAAAACGTTCCTACATTTTGGCGATAACTGCAACTTATCGTACCCCTACTCTGCTCTGGTTGGTTTCTACTTCAACCCTGTTTCCCTATCCTCTCAGGCATGGGTCTGCTTGCAGATTTTTTTTAAATTTTGTTTTTCTTCTCGTTGGATTCGTTTATTAGACATGTTGGCTACTGTTCATGTTTTTTTTTTCTTAATTTATTCCCCTTCCTTATGGGATCTAGGAAAATAAAATAGCATCCGAATAAGCAGAAATGCTACCACCCTTTTCAAAATAGAACTATTCAAGAGTGTTTTAGGTGTGGCTTTCGGTGTCCGACTCTAATTTGCTTTATTTTCGCAACAAATTAACATAACATGTACTTAAAAAACACACACGCACAAAAAAAAAAACCTTATGCATCGTATAAGCCGCAGGAGTTAAAATTCAACTTTTAAACACGTATTAGCCACGGCTTATCTACCCAAAAATACGGTACTTTTCATTTATTGTCTTTGTACACAATTTGAACTTTCTGAATTTGTTGTTTGGGAAAGAAAGCTCTGAGCAGCTCCCCCCTCCCCTTTTTGTAAATCTTCAAACGTATACATAAATTGTTTCAAACATTAGCTTAACACAGTGTTTCCCAACCTGTGGTATGCGTACGTGAAAAATAATCAACAATGGTGGACGTAGAAAATAAATAAGTCAAAACATTCCACAAAAAGTTGTTCCGAAAATTCATGAAAATTATTGCAATCAATAATATACAAGTGTTAATATGTGCAATCGATGGTCAACAATTGGGCAAACTATATCTTTTAGAGCACACTTTTGAATTTAGTTGTCAACCATCAGTCAATTTCAAAAGATTATTTTTTTTTTCGAAACAAGCACAAAGATTGCATTTTATAAAAATATAGGTAGTGAGATAAAAATCCTAGATTAGTCCCTGATACAGGTTTGATTTTAGAAATGCTTACCTTACGTCTTTTACGCTCAATGTTTTTGCAAAACCTCCCTAGTTTTCAACTTCCAATGTTGGTGGTTTTTATCTTACGATCTCTAATTAGGACTTGTCTTATGTTTTTATTTGCTTTCAGGATCAACATATTTTCTTTCCTTTCCGAAAATTGTATTTTTTTTCCCTAAATTCTTTCTCTTTCCTTTTCTCTTTTCTTTCCTTAGAAGGAAATTGCTGCTGCATCCAAGTCTTCCGAAACTTTATTTATTATTATGTAGTTTTTATTCTCTCAGGCTTGTTTTTTCTCTTACTGAACGACCCTCATTTTTTGCAAGTAGTATTCTTTCTATCGATCATTTCTGTTTCTCGGTCATTTGCAAATGTGCTCGTATCGGGTATCTTCGGCAATGACCCACTATGTGTTTGTCTTTAAATTTATTCGCGCAAAATCTCCCTAATTTTCAGTTTTCACTGTTGACAGCTGTTGTCTTATGCTCTCCACTTAGGACTACTTTTGTTGTTATTGCTTTCAGGATCATTTCTATCCTCTCCTTTCTCAAAACTGTTTTCTTTTCTGAATTCTTCTTTCTATTTCCTTCGAAGGAAACTGCTGCTACGCATCCAAGTCTTCCAAAACTTTATTTATTGTTATTATTATTATGACATATTTCAATTATGAGCTGTTCATTCACGCAGGCTTGTTTCTTTTTTGTTTGAACAACCCTCATTTTTAGCAAGTAGTGTTCTTTCTGTCGTTTCATTTCCGTTTCGTAGTAATTTTCGAATGTGCTCGTATCAGGTATCTTCGGCAATTCGGGAGCGTCGACCTTCGGGACCAAACCCGGCGGCACCTTCAGCGGAGGGAGCTTCAGCGGGAGCGGCTCCGTCGCACAGTCGGGTTTCGGAGCTTTTCAGGAGGCTTCCCAGAAGACCGGTACGTTATTGACCCGCCTGCATGTATCTCCTAACTGAATGTATTTGGAAAAGTTATGTTTGTGATTTATGGTTCCTCTTTAGCAACTTTTTCATTGTGCATGCTTGTACTGTGAGGTTATTATTAGTCACATTTATATGTATGAAAATATTTTATGATATTTGCATGTTTTTTAAGGTTACTAAAATCTTAAATAGTTATTACTATCAGTTTGTAAGAATTATGAGGTGTGCACACTTAGAAATGAAAATGCACTCATAACCAAGGTTCTTCACTCCACTAAAGCATAGCATAATCGGTAAATTCTTTGCAATTTATAGCCAAATTGACAATCAATTCTGCGCCCAAAATGAAATATTAAATCCAGTGTTAATTTGGCCATATTTAGCAATATTCCCATAAAGTAATTGCTAAGCATTGTTGATGTTCCATTATAAATGTCAGTAAAGCAATCTTTTCTGCTTCTGTTTGTTGCAAGGTATAAGATGTCCTCACCTGGAAAATCAGGGAAAGTCATGGATTTCAAACATGATTTAAATTGATCATGGATTTTAGCAAAAAAATGTCTGAAAGTCGTGGAAACTGACTGTTGGTCATGAATTTTGCATTCAGAACAATTCGCTGTTTCTTTCCATCTTGGAAGAAAGCAAATGCTTCCATTGTCATTCATCTACTTCATTATTTGGTGCACAGAAAATCTGATTAATCAATTACAGTTTCCATGTTGCCAACTCTACTGTTTTTAATGCAGGCCCGTCATTTCGGGGGGCAGAGGGGTGGGGGTCAAATGCCCCCCCCCTGACTTTGGGAAATCAATGTATTGGCATATAAGTGGGCGTGGTTTTTGCCACTTCTTGGAAAATTTTGCATTGTGTATGCACCCTTTGCCCCCCCTGGAAAATTTCGAAATGACGTCCCTGTTTTAATGGGAGATTCCTGTTTTTTTACCCTAGTGTTTCTAAGTTTTTTAATTCATAAAGAAAGCTGAAATTTGAGAATATTTCTTCAATCAGTCATCAAAAAGTTTCTTTCTCAATAGATGGCGCCCATTTCACTGTAGTTCATGTTTCGAAACTTTCTACATGTGCACGTTCAACAAAGCACGTGCTTCACCGAACATTGCACCAGGATTTTTGATTTCTATCCTTTTCCATGTTGTAAATATTTCAATTATATAAAAAGTTATTTTAATATACACTATTAATTTGTAACTATCGATACCTCAATATACATAGCATATATCCGTATATTTATCGTGTGACGTAATAGTTTAATTATTACTGATTTTGATGTTCAGGTTTTTATTTTCAACTTTTCGCATCAAGAATTTTTAAATGCTTGGAATTATTCATGTTTATGGTTTATGTGGTCAGTCATTCCAGCCAACATGGTACAAATCAGTCCCGAGGCTTTGGAATTTTTTAAAATCAATTTTAATAACTACCACCCATTAAGTGTATTTTTTATCGGTTATCCATTTAATTTTGTGCCCATCAA
>JAXGGA010025816.1:0-10132 GCA_038373865.1 Uloborus plumipes
GAATACATGCCCTCAAAGTTTGTCCGCCACGTCAAAATACTAAAAAAGTAATGTTATTTAATCATTTTTTATAAAAAATCGTACTCATGCAAAATAAAAGTGTTAGATATCTATGGAAACTAGTTACTCCAGGCATTCAGAAAAAAAATACTAGAATGTTCATAATGAAAATTGCTAAGGTACAGGGCTCTTTGAAGTTGTAATCACAAAAACTCGATTTTGCCGATTTTGCTAAAATTGAGGAATTTATTCCAAAAAAAGGAAGACATAACCAAAGGTTTGCTCACTTTCTGGTAGTGTACAGATGTTTACTATAAATGGTTACACAATGCATAACTTGAATTTCTCACTCCTTCTTGGAAATATTTAAGCTTAAAGATAAGCCATAAGGCAAAAACATGCGTTTTTGGCCATCTTGGCAGCCATTTTTCTCATAAAGGGGGAGCAGTAGAAACTTTATTTTTTTTTTAAACAAGCCACTGATATGTTAGTTATTCACAGGAAAAGAGTTTACTTTTGGTTATTTCTTCCATTAGGAGATATCCTGCTGACAGTATATGCATGTGTTTCGCGACGGCCATATGCTTTTGTTCCCCTTCTCATGGACTTGAAATTAATTAAACCAAAAAATAATGATATATTTATTAATAGCTGTATTATCTACCCAATATGTCTTGAAATTTAATTTATTAAATCATTGAACAATAAATTAGATAACTGATGAAAACAAGAAATAGTATTTCTCCGATTCCTGAGCATTATGCATTCATAATTATAAAGCACTAAATACTTTCTTGAGAAATTAATTAACATAAAGGAGCTCTAAATATTTATATTATAAGCAATACCCAATCTTGTGATTGGGATACTCCTGTTTTTAATTGCAGAATTTCTTGAATATCACAATGAATATCAGGAAAATAAATTAGGTCTTTTCGTTTGATGTAGGATATTTTATGATAAATTTCATTTGATGGGCTACTAACTGAGCATGGTGATAAAGAGCTATTAATTTCAGCATCGTATTCCATTTTACCTTATTAACAGTTAAATATTTACAAAATAATTAAATAAATAATTTAATATAAAGCCATGATTGAAGAATTAAAATTAGTGCAACTAATTTATTCCCATACTGATCTTTACAAAACTGACATGTGTTGAGCACTGATAAGAACTGACAAGAATAAGTTTACTCACTAAAATACTAGTTTACAGATACTATAAAGCATACATTCTATTTTCTACAAAATAATACTGAAAACAAAGAACAGGGGTATAAAGGGGTAAGTACTAAAGAATTTCTTGAAAAATCAATTAAAATGAAGGAGCTTCGAATATTTATCTCAAAAGCAATACCCAATCTTGTGATTGGGATGTTCCTGATTGATGGCTATAAACAGGAGGATACCCTTGTTCTTTGTTGCTTTATATTAAATTATTTATTTAATTATTTTGTAATTATTTAACTGTTAATAAGGTAAAATGGAATTCGATGCTGAAATTAATAGCTCTTTATCACCATGCTCAGTTAGTAGCCCATCAAATGAAATTTGTCATAAAATATCCTACATCAAACGAAAAGACCTCATTTATTTTCCTTATATTCATGTGATATTCAAGAAATTCTGCAATTAAAAATATGGTCGTCGCGAAAAACATGCATATACTGTCAGCAGGATATCTCTTAATGGAAAAAACAACCAAAAGTAAACTCTTTTCCTGTGAATAGCTAACATATCAGTGGCTTGTTTAAAAAAAAATTAAAGTTTCTACTGCTCCCCCTTTATGAGAAAAATGGCTGCCAAGATGGCCAAAAACGCATGTTTTTGCCTTACGGCTTATCTTTAAGCTTAAATATTTCCAAGAAGGAGTGAGAAATCCAAGTTATGCATTGTGCAACCATTTATAGTAAACATCTGTACACTACCAGAAAGTGAGCAAACCTTTGGTTATGTCTTCCTTTTTTTGGAATAAATTCCTCAATTTTAGTAAAATCGGCAAAATCGAGTTTTTGTGATTACAACTTCAAAGAGCCCTGTAACTTAGCAATTTTCATTATGAACATTCTAGTATTTTTTTTTCTGAATGCCTGGAGTAATTAGTTTCCATAGATATCTAACACTTTTATTTTGCATGAGTACAATTTTTTATAAAAAATGATTAAATAACATCACTTTTTTAGTATTTTGACGTGGCGGACAAACTTTGAGGGCATGTATCTCAGAAAATAAGTGGAGCAGGAACCTAACAATTTGGACTTTTCCATGCCTCTATATGATCAACATGTGTGCCAAATTAAAAGAAAATCCGAGTTGGTCGTGCGACCAACTTTTCTTTTTTCTGGTGAGTTGGTATGGAATCACTCCACTACAAATTTTTAATACTTACAGCTACTCCGATTAAGTAATTGAACATTGAAATAATGGTACACTATTACTACGCATTCGATCGCGTATTGCTTCTCGTAAGAAAAATTGTGACAAAGATCAACTAATGGAACTTGAACACTGATCTGGCTCTTCATAATCATTTATACAAAATCTTTTGATACATAGAAAGCAAATCCATTTTTAACGTACATTTCAGAAGCTTGAAGGAAGACATTGAATTTGAAATTTCTTACATTCAACTGAATATATACACAGGATTGAAATTAAGCTATAGTGTTTCGTATATATTTGAAACCTTAACAGGAGCAAAATATAATTATGTGAAAATGGGTAGAGTTAGAAATTTAACGCTGATCGATCTTTAAATTTACATTTATGCAGAAATGTATTACCCCCCCTCCCTTCCTTACTGAAAGTAAATCCGTTATTAGTATACTTTTTAGAAACTAATAACATGACGATCACACGTTTTAAAACGTACAGTTTCTAATTTAATTTTTATAACGAAGTAGTTAAAGGAAATTCATAAAGTAAAGAAGATGAACTTTGAAACAGATTATTTATTCGTAAACTAAAAAGACTGCTTAGTAAAACGAAAGTGAAGACCGAAAGTAAAAAATGACGTAAGTGGTAAAATTCAGACAGTGCGATTGTTGCAACAAAAGGAAAAAAAAAAAAAAACGCGACAAGTTTTATTAAAATTTAGACCGGCCGTCCGGCCGACTAAAAAAAAAAAGAACGCCACAAGTTTTAAAATTTAGACCGGCCGGCCGGCCGGCCGACTAAAAAATAAAATTGAAAAAAGACGCCACAAGTTGTAAAATTTAAACCGGCCGCCCGGCCGACTAAAAAAATAAAATAATAATAAAAACGCCACAAGTTGTAAAATTTAGACCGGCCGAAACACAGGCGGCCCACCGGGAAAATGCCCGGCTGCCCGCCGGCCCCATCCGCCCCTGGGTGTAAGTGAGAGAAATGAACACATTTCAATTAACTAACGTAACAGTTCTTAAATATCTAGTTTTAATTTTTTTTCTTTCTCTTCCCCCTCACATTTTTTAAGATGAAAAACTGGCACACGAACTTTTTTGCATATATACTTACCGGGCTGCAAGTCAAAAAACTTGAGAAACGCTGTTATTCTCGCTAGCGACTTTCTAATTAGAGAAACAGTGAGACTATTTGTGTTTTTGACTTGCCAGCCGTGACGTGTTGACGGGTCATCTTGACCCACAAAATTCTTGAAGCGTGGGCGGAGGACGAATAATAAGGTTTCGATATACGCAACCTTGAAGTACGAAGCTGTCTTCTTTCTCGCATGGTTGGACAGAATCGGTTTCTTGTGCTAACGTGAGAAAAAAGACTCCACGTGTTCCACGAACACTGTCAGTCATCGATGTTTATTCAGTATAATATATCTCCATGCAGTGGAAACAGAAACACCCCGATGGGAAGTCACGGGAGATCCTTGTGACTTCCAAAAATCAGTATTTGGCAAATTTTGCTGACGATTTGGAAAATATTGAGAGTGTTGCACAGGGACAGATATCAGAGAGGGGCGATGGGGGCGATCCTTTGAGGGACTCACCACTGGTAAATTTTCAGTCTTGAAGCTCAAAAAAGGCAGTTTTATACTATCTCTGATGCGGGCAGAAGGAAGGTGTTAGGGCTCTCACCAGGATATATTTCGCAATTGATTGAAGTCCAAAACATATGAGGTCAACATTAGTAAACCAAGATGTGTACTAAAGGATACGAAATAAAGTCAGTCGCTCCTCCCTTGAAACATTTCTGAATCAGCCCTTGGTGTTTCATTTCTCTTTTAATTAAAATTTTTTTTGTGACGCCTAGTGCCTCTTCTGATTAGATGTAATGTAGGAATGGTATAATGTGCATGCTCGTATTATATCGGTCGGTAAAATTCGGAATTTCACTCGGTTAATTGAAGAGTTCCCCTCTTCCGAAAATTTTAGTTTAGGGAGCCCCTGATTACAGCAATAGATGAACTTCAGACTCTGGCTTGGAACAAAGTATAAAAGCATCATTTGAGCGCCCCTGCTTCGGCATTACTGCTCGAAGGCAAGCGCAGAACCAGTTGAGGGGGAAATGTCATGGAAAACATAGCCCATCCCCCCTTTAAGCAACTGAAGTAGCCTTAAGCTACATTTTAGGGATTCGTATTTTATCAAATTAGCTCCATCCCCTCTATTTGTTTATTTGTTGCGAATGTTGCACATTCATGATGCTCCCTTCTGTTAATGATCGCATCCAAAACTAGGGGCTAGATCCACTCTTGTTCGAAAGATGGTTTCAGAACCAGGACTCGGCTAACTAAAATTGAGGCCCAAGGCCAATAATACTTTGGAGGCCCCCTTCTATGTTCTGCCTTTTTAAGGCTGCAAAATTTTGAGTGAAATCAAAAATCGTATGTATCTGGCCTGCCTGACTCTTTAAACTGCCTCTTAAGTATCAAAAGAGATTGTTTTTATTTTTCAATTTATGAATCATAATTTTTTTCTTAACACGTTGACTGCCAAGCTACGAAGCATATCCTAGATTAGGAGTTGGGCTAAAGCCAATCCACATATGATGAGAGCGTTAGGATTTTATGGTACCTTCACCGAAGTCAAATATCTCTACTTTTGCCCGAGTATGACTGCGCTCGAATATGTATGAAAACGGAAAATCCAGGAACTTCTAGCTAACTCGAAGTGGACTCAACAGCTAAGTTCACATACCACGAGTTATCTGGTAGCTTGGCAGTCAACGTGTTGAAAATACATAATTCTTTAATGCTGTGCATCAGCTTTTAGAAAACTAGGGGCCCCTTAGAAAGATGAGGCCCAGGCCTAGTTGGCCTGTGCCATAATCAGGCCCTGTTCAGAACTTTCGCTTTCTGTTTGAAAGTGACCATTTGGAAGAATTAAAGCGCGTGCTCTTCTCCCGAGGCCTTGAAAGATTCTGTGAAGCGGTTTTCTTCGGTTTTCCTCAGTTCGTGAAAATACTCGGAAATGATGAGGTCATCCTTCGTATAAGAGAGGGGAATGAAATGAGGAAAGATAGTGCAGAAAATTCGTTTCAATTCTCTTTTGAATTGGCACTGTTTACGGTTGGGTGCACTAACCAGAACGGCACAGTTCAAGGATAAGTCCAGAAGGTGTTGCGTTATATTAATTATTATTTTATTACTTTAAATGCCACAACAGCTCGCTCGCTTGAACATTCGAATAACTTGAAGATATGTAGGTGATATGGTCTTTCCGTTTTTGGTTTTCGTATTACAAATCTTTGAAGTTGTTTAATTTTCAAAGGTGTTAAATGTTCCAGGTTTTAATTAACCTGATTTGTTTATTTAAAGATCCACAAGTCCACTGAACTATATAGTCCTATTCAATTCATCGCCAGTCCGAAAGTCATTGAAAATCCTCTCATTAGATCGCTGATATCTCTCTAAATTTTTGCAGATATTCAACAAATTTTTTTTTTTATGAGTTGAAGGATCTATATGATGAAATTTTTTTATCGAAATAAATTCTGACCTTCGCTCATGCGCAGTAGAGAGTAAACTGCTTAAATGCTCATATAACAACGAATTTTCAATATTTTTGTTTGAAGTTTCTATTCTCTTGTATGCTGTCATTTGTCTAAAGGTTTGGTGAATTTTAGCGGAAAACTCTGCGTCTCATGAGCCAACAGCCAGAAAATGAAACTACCAGTTTTTAAATAAATGTTTATATCTTTGGGAACATGAGTGTTCCTTTCACGAACATATGTAAAATAATAATAAATAGTACGAAAGCTAATTTCTGAAAATTACAGTTTTTTCCCAGCTATTGAAGATGAATTATGGCTAAAAAGTTTTTGTTTCCTCTTTCCCCTTTTCATTCCCATAATTCAAAAATGATTTGATTTATTGTGAAAGGTCAGATGAAGCCTATATTTTATAGGCTTAATGTTATAGATAACTGGTCTCTTATTTCTCCAGAAATCCTTAAAAATGCAAATATTTGAACGTGTCTCATTACTTTTGGTGATATAGTGACTGCTAAATTTTTTTGATCGGAACATCTGTGATTTCAGCCTCTATTAAGTAGTAAAAGACCAAGCCTACAACTTAATCTGAATTCCTCTTTTAGAGGACATTAATGCATTTAACAAAGGGTATTTTTTCTGCTCTACAATTCAACGCATTTCGCAAAGTAATCATGGATCATTTTCCGTAGACAGCATGCAAGAATTAATTTTAGTTGATAATATTGCATTATTTATGAGAATTTGAATCGTATTTTTATCCTTCTTTTTGGTTTAGGGTTTCTATTCTCATTCTTTCGATCTTCTATTGAAATTTTTCAATCTTTCTCTTTTATATTTTACTAGCGGTACCCGCACGGCTTTGCCCGTGGTATAAAAGTAAAAGGTCATTTGGTAATGAAATGATATCGCAGAAAGAATACTCAATTTTAGTTATAATTCAACTGTAGTTTTTTAAAAGTATGTTATAAAAATAAGCCAAAAGAGAACAAAGGAACAATTTTGTTGCTTACAGAGACATGAAAAAGCAAACACCTTAAAAAGTCGCCAATTTGGTAGCTAATTTAGGATACCTTGGATAATTCTGAATTCCTATCCCTTCCATAAAAAAAGAAACCTACGTATTATCACTTTTGTGAAAGAAATTGTCGCCAAATGTTGAGGTATTCTCTGTGAAGCTGATTACTTTTTGGCAATCTGAAATCAATTTGAATATTATATTTGGCGCTAAATGTACGTCATTCCGTACAGCGTTAAAATAATTTCCAACATTGCGGTATATCATAGCAAATAATATGGACATGAAAACGAACTATTAATTGGATGTTTGGCGAGAAAATATAGTTACATACTTTGATTGAAAACAGCAATAGGTACAAAGAACAAAATAGTGTTCGTCTGGAAAATAATGCATGACATTTAAGCCTCTGCAAATCTAAAGGAGTTCCGAAATATGAAACTGAATCTCATTTGTTTTTAAAAAAAGATTAATCTGTTAATCAAATACCTTTTTTATCCTTTATACTTGAGATAGTTATTGGGAAATCTTCCATTATTGAGGACTCTTAACGCGATTTAAAAGATCGCCAAATTTACGGTAGCAAGCAATTCCAACTATCTGCCAGAGAGTTGAGTTGATACACTAAATACTCGATTGGATTGATGAAAGCCTTCGAAAATGGAGTTTTAAATTGGAATTACAGAGACAGAATCAGGTCTAAAATTGAAATAAAAAAATAACTACCCATCTAAGGCAGGGATTCAAGTGAAACAGCACTGCGATCGCTTCGAATTGCAATAGCTACTGGAAGTGAATTACATTATCATCAACTTAACTTGGCATGACGTCACTACGGGTGGAGCCAATAAGAGCTCATAAGCACTCAGCGATCTCCTCTTATTCGCCAAGTAGGCTGTGACGTTTTATCTAGCTCGTTTTTCATAGGCAAACGTCACGCTGACGTCACGATGTTTTTATCAAGAAACGTTCTAATGTAATTCATTTCCAGTAGCGATTGTAATTTGCGATCGCCTGTTTCACTTGAATCCCTGCCTTTATTTTGTTGAAACTGGTTTCTAAACCTTCCCAGTACCAAAAGGAACAAACGGTAAAAATTTCAGCCAAATCTCCCGGGTAGTTTCTGAGATCTTAGGGAACACACACATATACACATTTACCAACATTCATTTTTATATATATAGATTAGTAATATCAGTTCACTCTTACTTTGCATATGATCGAAAATTAAAACACCGGAATGCTTGTCTTTACAGGTTACTTCTGCAATGTAGATAGTAATATTAAAAAAAAAAAATAATAAAATAAATAAAAATAAAAAGATCTTTCACACAATATCTCCAATTCTCATCTAAGGACACCAGTTGTGATTAGCCAACATTATATGTTAGTCAACAAGTTAATTTTTGGGGGGAAATATGATAAAGATAACGAAAACACGGTTGCATATAATCTTGAAAAATCCTTACATGGGGAGTGTACTTTTTTTTTGTAAATTTTTAATGAGGGATCTTGTGATTTTCATCTAATGTATAAAAAAAAAAAAAAAAAAAAAATACCGCTAATTCTTTAGATTTTTCAGAGAAATTTTAACTGTTGCCACCACAGCGGAAATCGTTTGAATTTCTGGAAAAAAAGTAGAATTTCTTTACTTTAGTTAAAGTAGCTCCAGTTCGTAAGTATTTCATGTAACCTAAAATTATTAAAATCTATGAGGCAAGAAACATATTAAATTATACATTGCGAAAACGGTACAATGCAATTCGGATATTTTCTTCTGAATTACTTCACCAGCAGTTCCAAATATTGCTTTTATTCTTCGTCTCTTTTCTGAAATTCATTGTACTCTTCTATCACAACTAATCCATGTTTTGCTACTCCTAATTTACTACTCGTAACCAGGGATGAGATTACTTCATTTCTACTTTGTGTCTGCGGTCTTATCCGCACAGTAGATCCTTTTTACGTGACGGTTGTGTTCTACGGAAAATGCCGCGCAAATAAAAATTGTATAAATTAAGACTTAATAGTAGTGTTAAAATACAAGTCAGGTTCCGTAAATTAAAAAAAAAAAAAAAAAAAAAGAAAAGAAAAGAAAGCTTCATTCTGTACCCGCTCACTTTACTTCAATGAAAGGATCTTCTTTCACTAACAAATTAGAAAGGTCATTTGATATTGTTACGGCTCAAAACTTTCAATGTGAATGTTTTTGGTTGTGTGTGTCATCGATGTCGGTACTGTCCAACCTCAAAAGGCGCCCCTGGCAGTCATAAACACTTCCATTTAAAAAAGGGGCGATAGGTTAGGAGACGCACTGGCCGGTGCTTAGTTTTTACTTCCTGGTTGAATGTTACTATGCAGTCCCCCCCTGTTTTGGGAAAATCAGAAGAGACTTTCAGGCATGAGCAAATGCTAGGAATTTTGTACGATAAAATATTAGACAGTATTTTCATCGGTTTCGTATTCTTTTGTTACTACTAAAAGTTCTTAAAGTGAGCTGTTGCTATTAAGCCAAATTCATTACATGCCGTCCCCGTCAGTCAGTAATCTCAGGAGTTTCGATGCTGAAGGAGGGGAAAACTTTCTCTGTTTACATTGCCGCTTCGAAGTAAAATCAAAATTCATTAGCCAGCGTAAAACAGAATAAAGAAGTTGAAAATTAAAAAGTGCATAATCTAATTCGCGTAAAATAAACTCACGCAAAATGAGGGTTCGCTGTATTTCTTAACATTTAAAAACTTTTTGACCGATTTTAAGACTTAAGAATTTAATCATCTTTTAACTACTACTTTATTACATAGATGGCGCCACTAAAGATGTGAACCATTTGGCACTTGTCTGAATGTGGCCAACAGAGATGAGCCGGGCTCGGCCCGAGCCCGAAAGCCCGAGTCCAAGCCCGAGCCCGAGACGGACTCGGGCCCTTTAACTTCAAGCAGCTTTCGGGCTCGGGCGGGTTCGGGCTCGATCTCAGATTAAGATAGTCAGTTTTTATACAAATACAACGTTCACGGAATAAAATATTGGGGTACTTAAAGAGCGTGAGAACATATTTTTCTTAATGGCAGAATTGCTTTGTTCAGGAAGAGTTTCAGAGAAATAACATCTATCACCTTATCTCCCACTGCCATACATCGTTTCTCAGCTTCCGTACATCGGAAAAAAATTAAAATAATAATAATAATAATTC
>JAXGGA010025817.1:0-10130 GCA_038373865.1 Uloborus plumipes
TAAGTTGAGCTATTGACGTTAACAATTTATCTTTTCTTATATTGGGGAACAGTAATTGGCATCTCTTTCGTAGCAGGTGTGTAAAAGTATTTCTGCTCAAAAGCTGTGGAAATGATACATTCCTTTTTTACTAAAACTCCCAGACGTAAACATTGTCAAGGTCATCTTATCAGAGCCACTCTATAAATGTTTCTAAGACATATTTAATTTGAACTAGAGACTATTCTCTAAAGATCTTGGCTTGTCGGTATTATCAAATTAAAATATTTTGTTGTACAATGCATCCAAATTGATAGGATAAAAGCACAAACTATTTCTCTTAAGGTTTTTAGAAAAGAAAACAAATTTGCAAATTAGATTTTAAACAAATTTAAAATTAACTTTACCAAACTTGAATCCAATAAATGTATCTTGTATGTCAAGTTAACCTGTTTTCAGAAAGGAATAATTTTAGGGAACAAAAAGTTACTTGCTAAAACAGTTATATATTTGTATAGCGTTTCCTTGTAATTTATAGCTAAAACCACATTGAATGTTCTCAAAGTGTGGTAAAATTTCTTACTGAATATTCAGCCAGATATCAAATATTTGGTTAAATTTTTAAAACTAATACTTCCATTTTTATTTTATGCTAATTTTAAATAACCATGTTATGTAGTATATGTGAAATGTGAGAGCACTGCCAATTAACATCCTAAATTTATCCACATTAATTATAATCATTACTTTACAATGGTTAATCACTTTTTGACGCTTGAAATGATAATTGTTTTTTTTAGCCGTATGTTTTTTTTTTCCTTTTTTTTTAAAACTCTTGTCAGTTTTGTGAACACTTAATGTTACATTTGGCTTTTTCCAGTAACTTTCATTTTTAAATGAGTTATAAATAGTGAGGTCACTAATCTCACTATTTAATAAAAGTGGAACCCTTGAATGTGATAATATTACAAAAGTAACATAACATTTAAAATTAATTTTATACTGTAGTACTATACTCTTCATTCCTTTTATTAAAAAAAAAAAAAAAAATACCAACTGTTTAACATTTAAACTGCTTTACTGTTCGGTTGCCGAATATTAAAGCATTTGGCCAATTCAAATATTCAGTTTGCCTGCATAATCTGAAGCCAATCGTCATGTTTATGAGCAATTGTTCGCCTTTTACTTAGTAGATTACTAGACACAACAAAAGTAACACAAGATTTGTAATTTAGAATACACTATAATATAGGTCCCGTTGGCGATCTAACTAGATCCAGCACCAAGTTCTTCATCTGTAATAAATAAGCAAATAACATTTAATTTTTAAAGAATGAGCATTTTTTTTCATCTAATAACATACTGTTTTAAATTCACTTCTGTAGGCCTGAAGGGAAAATGTTGAAATAATTCAACAAAATTAACTTTTTTAGTCAACGAGTAAGAAGCTTTTCTTGACAACTTGGTTTATAATTATTTAATTTTGTTAAACTTTCATGGTTACTTGTTCTTTTGAAGCAAGCAAAATGTATGCCAAATTTGAATAAAAATGTTTTTTACTTAATTTTTTTTTCTTTGTCTTGCGACATGTAACAATGCAGGTTCCACTTGTTTTAGACCATTATTACACTACCATTTCCCCTCGTGAACTTTAGAGTGTATTAAAGTCAGCAAGCCTATAAGCAGAGAAATTTATGAGATTTAAATATATTTATCTGTGTTAGAAATAAAAAATTGAAGCTAGGTGTCATTAGGACGCCTTGCGTCAATTTTTTAAGCTGAAGTTTTTACGTGTCAAAATGAGCAACCTTGGTGCGATTTTTTAACCAATTGTATTTAAAAAATGTTAAAAAATAGAAATTGTCCACATATCAAATAGCCTTTTTAAACAGAAAAAAATGGTCTAAAAAAACAAAATTGGGAACAAATCTGACTTACCCCCCTCTTGGCGACTTTTTCCTGTTGGCGCCAAAAAATCATCGCCAAGACTTCGATGTACGACAAAAAACATCGTACAACATTCTTAGCGATGCACTTTTGGCACCAACAGAAAAATTCATATTGACATAAAAAATGTAAAACACTATTATAATGGAAAAGGAAATATCAAAAATCCTCAATTTCAACAAATGAAGAATACAAACGTTTTTCAGATAACAGTGATTTCTCACATGTATACGAAAGTCAGCACAGTAAAAAATCACACTCAATACTATACTGCAAAGTTATTGCAAATATACGCTTCAAAATCAACAAAACAACCCAACAAAAACATCTATGGTTCATAATAAAACAACGTACTACAACTGCATGAAATGCAGCAAATAAGCGCTGCAATAATACTACTGTATAGATACATTTGCAGAAAAATAACACTATTTGTTTTTTAAAGTAGCAAAGATTCCTTATTTCTATAGTAGCATAGTAAATAAAAACTAGCCAACAACAAAATCAATAACTTTTCAAACATATGTCGCACTAAAGGATTTTGTCAATGTAAATTCAAAACAATTTGAAAAGTTCCTCAAATTTCGATATATGAATAGTAAAAACGTCTCCTAAGTACGTCGCAAACAACCATCAATTAATTTTCTATTATGTTTCAAAATTGCTTATAAAATTTTCCATAAAATGACTCTTCATATTTTTCAAAAGTACCAGAGGTGGCTTATTTTAGTTATTCAGTACATAAAATTAAAGCTTTTATAAATAAAAACGCTATAAAAGTATTATTAAACTACAGAAAAGTATTTTTCCATATGTTGCTAAGGAAACAAATAAGTAGCATAAAGTACGGGGTTTCGTTCATTTTGCAAGATTTAAGTAAAAATGAACCTCAATATTTCATCTTTCATGTTATCAATTTTTGAACAAAACAGCCAAATATGAACTCACCTTCGTATTGCTTAGGATGTGCCGATACAACAGATGACAACTGCTAATTACGACACATACTGACACAACACTAAATAGTTCATCTCCCTACTTCCAAAGCACAAAGATTTCACTTCCAACAACACATAACAGCGAAAATGCCGCTAATCGAGCACTCAAAAAATGGCGCACTTTCTAACAGTTGTTAACACCCTCATTCACTTAACACTTGCAAACACTCATATTTTCTTAGGCTACAACACACAATAGCGAAAATACCACTAATCTAGCACTCAAAAAAATGGCGCGCTTTCTAACATTTGTTAACACCCACCATTCACTTAACACTTGCAAACACTCATATTTTCTTAGGCGCCAATACGGATAGACAACTACTGTAAATAGTTTTGAAATAAAAAAACAGTAATACGTTTTTTCTTTAGATACAAAGCGAAAGCTCATTCCAAATCATCCAATAACGTCATCATTGTACCATACACAAAAATGTATCGCCGTATGATTGGCGATTTTTTTCAAATATCGCCAAGGGGGGGGGGGGTAAGTTAGAGGAGTACCCAAAATTGATTGCACGTTGAATTACTTTCATTTGGATTAATTGGATGGTGTTATGCAAAAAGGAGTTAACCCACAAAAACCTGATTTTGAGATAATGGGCTTTAAAGTCAACAAACTCTGGCAAAAAGCATGGAGCTCTATATCAATATACCAATGATATGTTACCATGAAATGCTGATAGGGCTTAAATATTTTTGCTTAATGTAGAAAGCAACATATTTTACCATCACAGTTGGATAACTCATTTTTTTATGTTTTGTGGGTTAACTCCTTTTTGGGTTAACTCCTTAACACCATCCAATTATGGGTCTGGTCACAATGTGCCATAAATTTTCCTGCGTGCGGAATAATTCTGGGTTTGCTTTGCGATGGGGAAAAAAAAGAAATTTTCTAGCTCAGTTCCAGTCGCAAAGCAAACCATGATAGGAAGAAAAAATAGATAAGAACCAAATTCCAAATAGTTAGTAAACAGAAAAAATGAGTTTAATAAATCCAGCACTCGGTAGTACAACGAGTGAAGCCTTCCCTTACAAAATTTGAAATGAATCAATGGAAATCTTTCGTGCAGTGCGATCTTTCCAGTGAAAGAAGTGCACTGCAAGAAAAAAAGAAACGAAAAAACTGCAGTGTTACTAGAAAATCTAAGCAACTGAGGATTCCGTAAATTTTTTTAGTAATGATACAGAGACCCCTTCTTTAAGAAGACGCGGCATTATTACAAGGTTACTATAAGAAAGAGTTTTATTGTTACTGCACTGTTAAAAAAACTGCAATACTACAACTAGAAAGTCTCTAGAAAACTGGAACTCCATAAACTTTTCTACTAATGATATATCTTCTTTTGAACTAGTAATTTTGAAGTAAATAGACTATTAAAAATAACTGGAAGCTTTTTTTCGGGTGGAGGAAAGAAAAGAAAAAAAATGTCCCAGGAATTTTCTCCTTTTAATTTTGTTCAAAAAAATTACTTGTGAAATTATTTCAGGCCTCATCTCGTATATTTCCTGTATTTTCTCAGTTTGTCAGATATTCTCCTATATTTCTTACTTACTCCTATATTTTATCTCTAACTCCTGTATTTTTTGTATCAGATGTTAGATGCTGCCCAAAATTAAATTGAAAATTTTTTTTTTTTCGAAAGAGGAGTTGATCGAAAGTGTTCTTAGCTAAGTTGCGTCTTCGGATGGTATTAATTAACGAAGACATTAATTAAAAACCTTTGAAAGGTTTTCGTGATTTTAGCAGTGATAACATACTTCAAAACTTAAAAAAAAAATAGCACCAAATGAAAGAGAAAAATTTTCTGCGTCTAATGTGATGTAATTGGATCTTCCATGTTGTACAAAATGCGAGTTATAGCATTTTTTAGCAAATGCAGCTTAGCCTTTATTCACACGATCGGAACCGTTGTCATTGTTGGCAGACAAGGAAAGCAAACTCTTATAATTTATTAAAACGTTTATCAGTTGCCAGTTTCTATTTTTTTAACAAATAAAATACTTATAATATATTTTATAGTTTAAGGCTTTTCAAAGGGCTTTTGATTTTCCCTCTTGATTCTGGCTTTGTCGACAAGAAAATTTTATGAGTAAGAGTTTTTTAGTGAGGGGTTTTTTAAATTTTTAATTTTCACTATGATTATCAGGGTGTAAAAAAATCAATTTTTTTTTAAATAAAAAAAAAAAATCAGATTTTTTTATTTAAAAAAAATAGAAACTTCAGTTATTAATATAATTAATTTTTATGAACAACTTCCTTTAAGTTTTTAAAAATACAAAAACACCTTCGAAGTAAAGCTTCACCAAAAAACTATGATGTAAAATCAGATTTAATGCAAATCACTTTTAATATCAACAAAATTATGAAACACTAGACAGAAAAATTAAAGAAAATAAAGACATTAAGCAGCATTACAATTAAATTTTAATAAAATGAGAAGTACAATGAAAAATTCATATGCAAAAATTTTATAATTAAATATGCCTTTTTCAACTGTAATGAAAATTAAAAAAAAAGAAAGAAATTCAACAACTTAAAGTAGAGATTGGAAATTACCATTTGATGATGTTTTTTTTTTTTTTGGTAAGATATGTGCAATGCTCGCAGTTGACTTCTTAAAAATTTTAGGGGAATTTTAGGAACATTTTTCAAAATTTTATCGGTCATTTAGGATTTTGTTTTACTACAAATAGGTACCTGACCCCTAATTGCTAATGCAAGGCACAGATAATTCATCTTCTGTCTGGTTTTTGTTTTTTTCTTTTACTGAAAGTATATCACACACATCATATCCCTCCCCCCTCAATTCACTCTTTGCAACACCTGCCCTGCAGCTGCATGTATTTTCTTTGTTTCAAGTATTAGACAAAACAAATAGCACTATTTGTGCATACATATTATTTGGACTGCAACCTTCCACCATCTTTGGAGGCAGGGATGAGTAGGATTATTTTTCGATTTATTTGATGGAAATCAAAGCTCTAAAAGAAAATGGCAAAAATAATGAAATTGAAATTGTCCAAGAGAATTTTATAAAAATTAAAATAAAACATGATTTAAATCGTTGACACTCTGATGATTATTGCATCTGTAATGTTGACATATGTACTTAACTTCTGTTTAGCCTTTTGATAAAAATAGATGGTACGTGTGCAACTTTTAATTTATTTTTAATGTATCAATAAATGCATTTTTCTTTTTATGAATTTAGTTTGTAATTTTAATAGTATAATATGCTAACTTGAAGATGACCACTGTAAAGTTTTTAAAAAAATTTAACTTTGTCTTCATATAATTTTGGATTTCGGTTACAGGTTAAAGTTTTTCCTTTAGAAAAATTTGAAAGAAATGAAATATAAATTTTCTGTACGTTAAAGTATGCAATGCTTCGAAAATGTAATAAGAAATGTAATGTTCACTAAATATAAAGTTCACTATTTTCTGTATGTGTGGAAATTCTTATGTTCTCACATCTGTTACTCTTCACATTAACTATAATTTTATGCAATATAGAATTCTACTTGAGAATGGTGCTTTAAAAAAAAAAAAAAACATGTGTTGCAAAACATATTAGTATTCTGTATCTCAAAATTCTGATACAATTCACTACAAATCTTGTATATTTTCTTTGAAACTCCTTTACATATATTTTTGAGACTCCTATATTTTTTCTTGAAACTCCTTTTTATATTTTTGTCCTTGCTATGACCCCTGTTATTTTTATACCATCCAGTGAAAGGAAATGAAAAAATAAAAGTAATTTGATACTCATAATAAAGTCTTAAATTACAGTGTAAAAAGAGCTTCTTCCTTTTGTTTCCTGTTTTTAGCCTACTTTCCCGTTAAAAATAAAAGAAAGACGAAAAAAGTATTAAAAGTAGCTTAATGCATCTAAAAAATATCGCCAAGTCCAAAAAATATCGCCAAGTTAAAAAAATATCGCCAAGTTAAAAAAATAAAAAGGTAAAATGAATATCGAAAAATTAAAAATTTGAAAGTAGGGTATTGAGATGGGGAATTTGTGCGTCGGTCGGTCGGTCTGTCTGTCTGTCCCCCCCTAATAACTTTTGAATGAATATTCCGATTTGGACAAACTTTTTTTTTGTTGGAAAGATCTCGGCGAGTACAGTTCATTCCCATATTTGATTTTTTGATTTGAACAATTTTTGGTTCAACTTTGAGCCGTTCAAAAAACCGGTCCCGCGATGCTAACATTTTAATGAACAGTCCGATTTGAACAAACTTTTTTTTGTTAGAAAGAACTTTTCAATGGTACTTCATTCCCGTATTTACATTTCCGATTTGAACAATTTTGCGTTCAACATTGAACCGCTCAATCAAGCTGTCACCCCTAATAACTTTTGAATGAACAGTCCGATTTAAACAAACTTTTTTTTGTTTGAAGCATCTCGGCAAGGATACTTTATTACCGCATTTAAATTTTCAATTTGAACACTTTTGGTTCAACATTGAACCGTTTAAGCAACCTTTCTCCACCTAATAACTTTTGAGTGAACCGTCCGAATGGAATAAATTTTTTTTGTTCGAAAGATCTCAGCGAGTGCAGCTCATTCCCATATTTGATTTTTCGATTTGGACAATTTTTGGTTCAACTTTGAACCGTTCAAACAACCGGTCCCGTGATGCTAACTTTTGAGTGAACAATCCGATTTGAACAAACTTTTTTTTGTTCGAAAGATCTTTTCAAGGATACTTCATTCCCGTATCTACATTTTCGATTTGAACAATTTTTCGTTCAACATTGAACCGCTCAATCAAGCTGTCACCCCTAATATCTTTTGAGTGAACAGTCCGATTTAAATAAACTTTTTTTTGTTCGAAGGATCTCAGCAAGGATACTTCATTACCGTATTTAAATTTTCAATTTGAACACTTTTTTGTTCAACATTGAACCGTTCAAGCAACCTTTCCCCACCTAATAACTTTTGAGTGAACCGTCCGAATGGAATAAACTTTTTTTTGTTTGAAAGATCTCGAACAGGCTTTCCCATACATTCCCATATTTTGCTTTTTGATTTGAACCATTTTTCGTTCAATATTGAACCGTTCAGAAAAAAAAATTACATTAGCGTCTACGGGGAATTTTAGTTGAATGTTGATCCTGAACTTAAAGTCGGATTTACTTCAAACTAACTTTGTAAGAAAATGGTTTTGATAAATAATGTTTGTAACGTACTTTTCTGAGTAATCTTCTGTGAGGACTCTGATTCCGACTCCGACTCCGCAAATATGGCGGAAATGCAGCCTCAGAAAAAAAATGACTGACTGTGCAGACGATTGTTTGTTTATTTATTCATTTGTTTTATTTTATTTATTATTATTATTATTATTATTTTTTGGCAGACGATGTTTTTTTTGTAACAAAAATTTTTCATTCACGAGAACATTTTATTCTTTATTTATATTTAACAACTGGCAACAGATTAAAAGTGAAATTCGAGACATTTTATTAACGGACGAGTTTTTTTTTCTTTTTTTTTTTTTTTCTTTCTTTGATAAAATGTGTTTTGATGCTCTTTGTACTTTTATTTATTTATTTATTTATTTCATTATTATTTTTATTATTATTATTATTATTATTATTATTTTTGAAAACGATGGAGGATTTTTTCTACGGAGGAACTGTAACAGTTACACTCTTTAAAAGGTGCGACAAAACTTTATTTATTCGTTAATTACTCTTTACGTGTCTATTTCATCTGATGAAAGGGGTATATTTTGCTTTTCGAAATCAGCTCTAAGTGCTAAAAAGGTACGTTTGACATAATTTTAAGTCTCAGATAATCAAGAGAATAATGATCAGATGCGAGAATGCCCATGTCGATGTACGGGAAAGTAGGCTCGTTTAGTTCTTGACAGAACTTCTTGTTTTTCTTGATGGTCATATAAAAAGACAAAAGGATGAGTAATTAAATGCAGCTATGGAGAATGTGTTGAGGAATTTAGTGGGTGTGAAAGAATGGTTCAGAAATTAGTAAGCTTCCAATATAGTGTTTCTGACATAATTGTCTCCCAAAAATGGTGGTAAAGAGGCAGTTTTTTCTTTTTTATCATGGTTGCTTTCTTGTAAGCCATCTGCTGACCTGTTTGGGAGCTGCGAGGAAGTATCAAGGAAGTTCATTGCTGTGAGAGAACATTTCAGGAGTTGATTAACTATGTAGGTATTCATGACTTGATTTAGTTTAAAAGGAGCTCTGAAAAAAAAATGGGATAATCAATCGCTTGGATAACCTTATGTTTGTTTAACAGCATCAAAAGTATATGAAGTTTCAAATTTTTTATCTGCATAAATAATGTCTAGATCTTGACTTAAATAGAATCAATACTCAAACACTTGTCCTTGTCCAATTAGATGATAAACAAGTATTTTGCTCGTTATCTTACCCATTTCTGCTGTTTTCGTTTTGAATTAGATTTTCAGTACCATGTACTTCACCAGGTTTTTGCATTACTAATTGTACTTAACAAATAGTTTAAGGAAAGAAAAAAACAACCTACTCTTATTAAGTGATTCTTTATGTTGTAACATCAAAGTATTGCATCACAAAGCAAGGAAATGATACCTTGGTGTTTACTGCTCGTGAAACAATCGAGTCTGACCTCACTTGTAACGCAACACCCCAGAATCGAAAACCGTTGGTTATATGATGATATCAATGAAAAAATTACAGATATTGTAAATTGGTCATCATACTTGATTCGTTATCTTTACCCTACACCAGAAACAAACTAAATCTATATTGATAAACATCAAGTTCAAAAATTGCCTCCTGCCTTTTTGGATAATTTATTAAGTATTAGAAATAAAACTGCATGTGCATATGGACTTAACAATTATTATTGTTCAACTAATTTTCGTTTTTTCTTGCATTGTGGGGGAAAGGCTTTCATAAATTATAACAGGCAATAATTTTTTTAACAGCAGCTTAATGCAATGTTGTGAAGTGAAAAAGTTAAGATTACAATAATAACATGAAGTACGACAAAAATAGCCAACCTGTGTGATGACTGTACTTAATTCCTAAGACTGTAACATACCTGAATGTATATCATATTCCCATATTATTCTATATAAGATGTATTATGCGATTTAACAATTACTGTACTGCATGTATTTGCCTTAGCTCTGGCTTTGGAGCAGTAACTTCCCGCTTGATTACCAAAAGCTTTGCCTTAATTTG
>JAXGGA010025818.1:0-10130 GCA_038373865.1 Uloborus plumipes
GCAGAAGCGGGCAAAGAGATTGGAAATGGGGAGTTTTCCTTAATTAAACATCTGACAAGCCTCGATGCGAAAATGTTCCAAAGACAAACAACTTGAAGAATCTAAAAGACCCTTGCTTTAGTTTTCAAATGATGCATGAGTTTAGAATATCGTTGTGTAAGAATATTAAAACTGAAAGATATCTCGCAGATTGTTACTCACATTAGGCTATTAAGTCGAAAAGTATAAAAGACATTTTAGTGTAATATTTCTTTTTCATAATAACTATCTTAAGTTGTGCGTTTTGATTGATTATTAATAGTGCTTGTGCAGTCATATGTGTAGTGGTTGGAATGGGAGTGGTTTAAGTCATTTTAAAATAATTTCGAGTAAGAGAAGGTTTTGTAAAAACGTGCTCTGTAAAAAAAAATATATATATATATATATCTGAAACTTGGCTGATCATTTTTGGGGAACCATTCGGGATTTTACCGGTTTGAGTTCATTTGATAAAAAAATAAATCTATATATATATATATATATAATGAGTTTATGTATATTTGTATTTTTTTTATATGTCTGTTTGTTCTCTTATCTAAACCCACAGTTTTCGTCGCATTTTCATCAAACTTGGCACAGAGGTTTCTTGATGCACTGGAATACTTATTGGCGGGGTTTTGAAATTTTAAAAAGAATCCAAAAAGCTCGAAATTCAAATTTTTTGTCTCAAAATGGCCATTTTCTTTCAATTTTGAATATATAGAGTAATAGAGAGAAGCCTTTAAGCATACAAATTTAAATATGAGCATATATACTATTTTTCCCTAAGTATGAGTATTTTCGAACAAAGATTACGATTAACAATGAATAATCAAATTAAGGCTCATCTATTTTATTTTAGCATGAAATAAGTTAAAGTTGCATTTTAACCCGCGCGACGCCGGGCATATCCCCTAATTTAAATATACAAAAATGGATGTATGTATGTTTGTTCTTATACAAATCCACAGTTTTCGTCGGATTTTCATCAAACTTGGCACAGAGGTTCCTCGATGCACTAGAATTCACATAGGCAGGGTTTTGAAATAAAAATAAATAAAAAAAAAACCAAAAAAGCTCAAAATTCAAATTTTTTGTTTCAAAATAGCCATTTTCTTCAATTTTGAAGGTATAGAGTAATAGAGACAATCCTTTTAGCATACAAATTGATAAATTTTACACATTTAAATATGAGTATTTTCCAACAAAGATTATTATTAACAATGAATTATCAATTTAAGGCTCACCTATTTCATTTTAGTGTGAAATAAGTTAAAAGCAAAGATTTTAGAGCAATGTTGCACTAATAAGCACCCGGGCAGCGCCGGGTAATAAGCTAGTATTAAATAACAATAGCGTGCAAAATAATTGAATCGTTTATTTCGAAAAGGTAACATCTCTATTTTGATCTCCTCTGTCTCTTTAGAAAATTAAACAACGCACGGTTATATTTTTGAATGTCATAATCAATGGTTATATGGTAAATTATTGCAGTAATTGTGTACTTAACTAAAGGCATTTTTTCATTGATTATGACATTCAAAAATATAACCATGCGCTGTTAAATTTTCTAAAGAGACAGAGGAGATCAAAATATAGATGTTACCTTTTCGAAATAAACGATTCAATTATACAGTCGAGTTTCAAAAACTCGAAATCCCAATATTTTTCTTAAATAAAATAAAATTATTTTTAATAAAAAAATTTACGTAACAGGTTTGTATTCTAAATGACTCCTATTTTTAAAGTTTTTATTTCGTACGCATGTAAATAGTAACATACTTAAAGATTCTTAATTTGACATAGGAATAACAAGCTATGACTTGAAACAAAATTGTTTAGTTTTCTGAATAGAAAGCTTTGAAAAGTAGTGAAATCCAAGAAAAAATGAACTATGTTCTCCAAATTTGTTACTCTTTGTTTGAATAGATAGAAAAATAAATTACACACAATAGAATGAAAGAAAATGTTTTTTTTTTTTTTTTGAAACATGTTTCCGAGAAACAATACGAGTTGCTTTCTGGTCTATATTTTTTTCCAAACTCATTATCTCAGAAAAGACTTTGTGCATAATGCTGGTGCAATTTCTTTTTTTTTTTTTTTTTCATTTTCTGGGGGAATGCAGAAAGGAATTTTGGAAGAAAAGAAAAAAGCACTTACGAAAAAAATTTGAATAAAATACTATGAAAAAAAAAATGCTTATGTTAGGAAAAACTACATTCATTAGACCGAAGAACGAGTAAAGAAAAATAAATAAAATGTAACTCCAAAGGTAAGAATTTTATTTTTCTGCAGATCACAGTAAAAACGTATGCCATACGAAGTATGTGAATTATATGTCAACACATATTTCATGTCTGTAAGAATAGCATTATTTAGGGTAGCAGAAACTCTTTAGTCCCCCTTCCTTTCCAAAAAAAAAACAATACTAGCACACATTTGAAGCACTTGTAAAGGTTTTCTTATCAAAATTTAAACAAAAATTCATTTCTAACCATTTGAATGCTAACCCAGGTAGCACAAATAACGTTTAAACGTTTCATAAACGTTTTAAAGTGGTTATCATAAAGCGGTTGAATAGTTTTCTTAGAGAGGAAAAAAGTTTAACATCAGTTATTTACAGACGGCGGAAAAAGGTAGGCTGAAACTTTTAAAGTTGGCATACACTGGAAAAAATAATAATAGTAAATAAATAAAAAGCAGTTTTAATATCGCTATGTCATTATAATTTTTAGAGACGAATAAGTAAATAAATAAAATAAATAGCTTACTACCAAATGGCACGATCTTGAGAGTCACGGATTTGGTCGAGATTCGGTCTTTAGGTCAATTTATACTAGCTATGTACCCATGTAAAGCGGTTTGATGGCATAGTAGGGTGTATCACGAACCCTTTTTTTTTTTGGAAATTCAAAATTTCAAGTTGATAAAAAGTTGTCACTATATTCACATAGTTACCAAAAAATTTTATTTTGAAATCGAAAAATATTTATTTCTGCCGGGATTACCTTGAAGTTTCAAATTTTTCAGTAAAAACGATGATTTTTTAAAAAAATTTATAAATTATGTGCAAAACAAAAATAATTACTTTACTGCAAAAATAGACTACTGAAGGAGGAATCTGTCAATAAAAAATGCATTGGAGCTAAAATTTAACTTTTAGGTTTCTAGAAGTAGCTATGAAAAACCTTACATTTTCGCTAGTCAGTCATACTTTTAGAATATTTACCCCTCCTGAAGAATAATTTTATTATTGTATTAATAGTACAAACATTGCAGTACAGCGCTTTAAATAGCGAGATTGGTTCATTTTCCACTCAAATAATTATTTTGATTTACACATAATTTATACATTTTTTAAATTAACCATCCTTTTTACTAAAAAACTTGAAACTTCAAGGTAATCCCGGAAGACCTAAATATTTTTCAATTTCAAAATAATTTTTCTAGTAACAATGTGAATATAGTGACAACTTTTTATCAACTTGAAATTTTGATTTTCCAAAAACTGATTTTTGTGATACACCCTACTGTGCATAGGTTCTAGTTCTGTTACAACGGGAGTCCAAAGTTACTTATTTTAGCCCTAAAAAGCTCCTGAAATTAAGCTTTAAACTCTGATCTCTGCTACGTTAGTGAGTAGCATCACCCGTTGGCAGATTTCAAAATCACTTCCTTCGTTTAGAAAAAAAATATTTACGTAAGCCATTTTTTATTTCAGTAATGTTTCCGGTATGTACAAATATTTAGTTTTAACGTACCTTTTGTTCACTTTATAGTACAGATGTAATGAATAATGCGTTTTTAGATTCCTCAAAGAGCTACTTTAACAGTACATATTTACAAATACTACTGATACGAGTATTAAGTTTTTTAAACACACTTCTACGGAAAACTAAATTCGTGTGCGAACGAAAAAATTCCAGTCAGTCAAGGAAGACAGCAGTAGCTCTCTTTAGAGGTCTCACTGGACATGACTGTTAACGAGACCATGTCTACAGAATCAGAGCAGTAGATTCATGAAACAGTTCTTTGTGTGACTGTAAAAATTGAGACTAAGAAAAATTTGATAATGGTGGTAAACCCAAGTGGCCAGTAAACTCAAAAAAGTCAGTGACCACTTTGGCGTTGTTGGTGGCCACTTTGAACCAAGTGCCAAAATTGTAATTTCTCTTCACTTCATTTTGCATGTAGTAATATTACACAATATACTTGCTTATATATTAACTAAATTGCTGTATAAAAAAGAAAACTGTTAAAAAAACCTTACACACCTTTTTTGAAAAATAAAACAATCTATTTTAAAATCCAAATTTTTAGACATTGTGCATATATAACAAAAACTAAACGCAACTGCATGCTTGAAGTTTCAAAAACATTTAATTTAATTTGCTGATTAATCATAAATTTGGTCATTTTTGACTATTTTTCCAATAAAGTTTCATTGCATTTTCTAGATTGGATTATGTATTTAGATGTTTTGTACAGTAGATGGGTCGATTTTCTCTTCAAGTAAACATTGGCCACCCGTGACGATGCCAATGGTTATTTTCTTTTCATAATCGGTTCGATGCATCGGCAATTAGTATTTTTGTTCCGAAAAGAAAAAGTAGGTCGCCAGTCTGGCGATCAACACAACATCTTGTAATCGCCAAGAAAAAATTTTTAGTCGCCACTGACGAGTGGCGACCGCTAGTCTCGACCCTTATGTGACTGGTATCTACGAATGACATTTGAAGATTTAAATAATTGTGTTGCACTTTACCATTATGAAGACATAGTTAAAAAGTACTAAAAAGCTCAAGAACAAATGGTATAAACGCTAATGTTTGGCATTTGTAATCATCAAATGCATGTGTATTCCTGCAAAATTTCTTAATCGTGTTGCCTACATTTGCTTATTTAACATGGAGAAGAAGAAACCTCCTATCAGAGGCAATGTATTGAGAGCTACGACAAAGTATCACAATAAATAGATCTTGTAATCTCAAAAAAATGATTGTAACGCTCAGAATTGAGCCTTAATGTCCTTTTAAGAAATGAAAGGTATTGTTTATGTCAATTCAGGTCAGGGGCGGATACAAGGGGGGGATCGCCCCTCCCTTGAGGGACATTTCTCCAGCAGTTTTTTAACTTTCAAGTTCAAAAAAGGCAATTTTTGGTGATCTTCGATGATACTGTGAGAAGTGGTTGGGATTCGGGTCTCTGATCTTTAATTTTTTCGAAATTGAAGACCAAAACATTTGTAATAAACATGTGTTAACTAGGATATGTGGTAAAAAAAGGAAAGCAAGTAAAAAGAAAAAACGATCGCCCCTCCTTTGGAACATTCCTGCATTCGCCCTTGATTCAGTTTGGGGGGGGGGGGGGTAATTTCAAAGTCATGGAAATTTTTGCAGCTAGCATACGTTAATTTTAGAAAATAAACGTACAGGCATATTCCCCCCCCCCCCCCGAAGAATTCCTAGCCTGAGATACAGACCATCAAAGGTAGTACGTGGACAACATTTCTCTCTTGTTATTTTCGACATTTTTTAAAAATTTCTTTATGTATAGAACAGTTTACGATGCTTTCTTTTTTACTTTGAAAGATAGTTAATTGTTTTTTTAAATGATATGAACCGTTTGGAAATCTGTGTTTAATTTTGCTTGATAGAGCGTAAAAAAATAAATAAATAAATAAATAAAATAAATAAATAAATCAAGGGCTTGAAGGATGAAGGGGCTAAGTTACATTTTAAAAAATGAACATTCTGTACAATGGTAAGTAATGGACACAGGTAAGCGAATTAAACTTGGTACATCTAACAGTAGATGTCAGTAGAACAATTTCATATGCACACTAATGACAAAACCAGATAACAAAAAGGCTGCAACAACTGCAACAATAAAACTTTGAACTTTAATTACTCGCAATGTCTGTTTCGTCACACAACCCCTTCGTCTCCCAAGTCCCTCAAATGTAAAAAAAAAAAAAGAATTTTCTTCAACAAAGTCGATGTCAAAACTTGCTTTTTTAATGTTGATTTGTACTATTAAGTACTACATTCCCTGCAAAGAAGAAATTATTTCATTATAAACAATAATTGAATCGTTTATTTCGAAAAGGTAACATCTCTATTTTGATCTCCCCTGTCTCTTTAGAAAATTAAACAGCGCACGGTTATATTTTTGAATGTCATAATCAATGGTTATTTGGTAAATTATTGCAGTAATTGTGTACTTAACTAAAGGCATTTTTTCATTGATTATGACATTCAAAAATATAACCGTGCGCTGTTTAATTTTCTAAAGAGACAGAGGAGATCAAAATAGAGATGTTACCTTTTCGAAATAAACGATTCAATTGAAGTCTACATTCAAGTATTTTATTTTTCTCCTCCAACCGTGTTCTAGCGTGGATTTTCAGGAGCGATTTCAGATAATATTTAACTCAAAACAATCCTACCACCTACCTGATGATTTATTCCGCAATGCAGATCCGAACTTTTTGGATTCCGTTTCCGGGAAGTAATTTCCCGGAAGATCTCCATCCGCGGTAGAGTAAACAGAGACTTCCGCTGTTGTCGGGGACCATTCTTAGGGATTATCTTCGATGCCAAGAGTAACGGGAAATTCCCTCTAGGGAAAACGCAAGAAAACTTATCACTAATGGCCTTTATTTTCAATCAGAAACTATCTCAATGAGGTTTTCTTGCTTTTGCTTGCTGTTTCTTGAAATTGTTAGATAAAATTTCAGAACAGAATTTGTTTAGGGTAAATAATATTACTGTAAGTATATAATATTCGTTTCTGGAAGTGAAAATAGTTTCCAAATCTAAATCCTATTTTGTTCGTACACTACAAAAAATGAACTGTTGTTTTTACAGTATAATACAGGCAGCCGTGGTTCCAATTTAAAACTGTAAAATTCACAATTATAAACTGTAAAACTAGCAATTTTACAGTTTATTACCGTAAATTTTAGCTGTGTATACTGCAAAACCAACAGTATAATACTGGCAGCAGAAATTCCAGTTTAAAACTGCAAAATGCACGGTAATAAACTGTTAAATTAGCAATTTTACAGTTCTTCTTCTTCTTCTTTAGTCTCTTAACGCCAAGTGGCGCATGAGGCCGCTAGCGTGGCTTTCCAACCTGTACGGTTAAGTGCCGCTTTCCTAGCTCGCCCCCAGATTGGCCAGCCAAAGGCATTAGTTTTACTGTTCATTACTGTAAAATTAGCATTTTTACAGTTTATTACTGTAAAATTAGCAATTGTTAGTCTATTACTATAAAATTAGCTGTATTATACTGTAAAAACAACATCATTTTTTACAGTGCAATGTAATGAAAGGATAAAAATCAATTTTTTAAGCTTTGTACTCTTGTTTTCCAGGAATTTAGCAAATATGTGTTTTTGGGTGTTCGTTTGAAAGTTCAGTATGAGTTTTGGTTTAATCCATCACTCTCTTTATATAGTAGAAACCATTGGTTTAAAGTTTTAGATTTATCGCAGTCCTTCTCTGAAGCTTTTTTTTTCGGCGCAGTGTATTTTGATGTGTTTTAAAAGTAGGGGGAGATTATCCCCCCCCCTTTATTTCCAGATACAATCGAGTATCGATAATTCGAAGCCTTATAACTCGAATATTCCTTTGTCTCGAAGTGTTCATTGGGTACCCAGACTATTGAGAAGGCTGTGAGAACATCCTATTTCTCAATTTCCAAAGAGTCGAAGCGTTTTACCAGTCCCAATGGGACACTTCGAGCTATCGAGACTAGACTATTTAATGTTCAGGATTCATTAATCAGTGTAATTAATGAATCTCGTATGCATTTCAATTATGTTTTTTTTTTGTTTCTAAATTATTTAGGGGAAGACCGCCTATATTGGAACACTGCTTAAATTGGACCTCGGGCTTAAAATCTAGTACCGAGATCTGTGCTACACTTTAACAGTAAAAATATGAAGTTTTGGGAAAGAAATCAATGTGTATGAACTTTCACCAGTCTTCGAACTGTTTAGCGTGAGTTACGGCTTGATTTGTGTTGAAAACGTGCGAAATCTTATTTTGTGGACTAGTTTCTAGAAGGATAACTCAAAAACTTGTGAATTGCGATAAAATGCTGTTACAGTATTATAATCTGTGTTTAATAAGGATTACATTGATGTATTTATATGCCCGATTGTGATAATTTTTGACAGAGCAATGAGCTGAAGAATAAAAAATGGCATGTTTTCCTTTATTGGACCGAAAAAATTTTCCTATATTGGACCGGTGGTCCAATTTAAGAATATGATTTTAAATAAGACTTTTTATTAATCGTAATATAAAATAAGTGACTCGTCTTATTTAACAGCGTAGTTAAAACTATTTTAAGCATTCTTTAACACCTATTCACGATATTCACATTTAAACTTTTTAATCAAGCACATTTTTATCAAGTAGAAGCTGCAATTTCTTAAAATGTATGCTTTTTTTCTCTTCGTCCATTAAGCTGCAGTTTCAGGTTGTGAAACATATTTATTAACTTAAATAAAATGTATGCTGATTTACCGAGATATGTATATATGAAATTCTTCGATATTTTCAAAACGATTTTAGAAGGAAACAATGTATATGCTACTAAAATGTTTAATGTAGACGAAGCCGGTTATTTCATTGTCCAAAAGCCCCAAATTATAATGCGTATAGAGATAAACACTAGGTTGGAGCAATAATGAGTGGTGAACGTGGTAGAAATACACTGGTTATTTGCTACATGAGTGCAACAGAATTGCAAGCGCCCCATGCTTATTTTCAAAAGATTACGTTCCATGTATGAACTTATCGTAAAAGCTTCCCTGGTGAGCAATATGCTTGTTCAAAAAAAAAAAAAAAAAGGTTAGATGACAAACGATAATTCACACAATTGATACAACATTTCATCAAAACTGTTAATCCAAGCCATGTAAAAAGAATGGCTTTCTATTAATGGATAGGCACAGCACTTATATAAAGAACATTGATGCAATAAACCTTGGCTAACGAGAACGATATCATAATAATTTCTCTTTAAGCACATCATACACGTAGATTTGGTCTTTATTCAGTCTCTGTCTACATATTTTAATCGAGCATGTGATACATGGATGCGAGAACATCTAATGAGATCCATCATCTAATATCGCACAGGAGAACTGTTTGGTAACTCTTATGAGCAAACCGCACAGCTTTTGCCATGGCCTTGATGCCCATGGCAAGAGAAGGTACAAGAACTATCTACGATTTAAATAAGTACAAGTTCTGCAGAATCGGCAGATAGTTCTCATCAAAACATGATTGTCAACTCTAACTATGATTTTCTAAAGCCGGCTCACATATCACCTTTGCCTAAAAATAGAAGGAACAAAAAGGAAGGCTACCTCAGAGCAATCATTCTAACGCCGTATAAAAGTGGCATAGAGCAGAAAAAGTCATACAAGAAGAAGCAAGAAACTATACAAAACAATTGTTATTGCAATATTTGTCATAGAGATGAAGTGCAAAACATGATTAAGTGTATGAAATGCCATCGGTGAGTTTATCAACACTGCCTAAGTGAGGCCGAAGCAAAAGAAATTCTGTTGCAAATCGTGGAAAAAAGCTGTGTAGTTCAAATATAAATTATTCTATGATTTCTTTGTGCGGTCCAATTTAAGAAGCGCATGGTTCAATTTAGGCGCATATATTCCTATATTGGACTTTTGCAACTTTTTATAAGATATTTTTTTAAAAAATAATTTTCATATTTTCAGAAAATATAAGCTCCTAGGGCGGTTCCTTATGAAATTTAGCTTCCGATGCCCTATTTTGCATTTCTGTTTTGCTTCACATTGAGCGACACAGGCCTCCTGTTCTTAGGGGGTCCAATATAGGCGGTCTTCCCCTACAGATAAAAACTACTCACACTAAGTTTTATATCTACACTCTAAAAAATTCCCGTTTTTTTCCTCGGACTTTTCCCGTAAATTTGACGGTTTAATCCCGTTCTGTTGACGAAACGTTTTTTCCCCGTAGTCCACTCAAGCCATGAACGGTTTAAAACCGTCAATTTGAAATATATTTCTCTTAAGAAGTTACTGATTAACATGCGCAAACCTTCTCTCGTCT
>JAXGGA010025819.1:0-10130 GCA_038373865.1 Uloborus plumipes
GCCACTATTTTTTATTTTAGCAAACTCACACTTTTATGATTCTACAGCTCTCTATAATGCTCCCAGTGACCAACAGATGACGTCACGAGGTATAAGTTATCTTTTTAATGCTTTATTATAAGTCCTAAGTAACTGCCTAGTCCGGTCTAGTGGTTAAAGACTTGGGCTACGAAGCGAAAGGTCCCGGGTTCAAACCCCAGGCATGGGAACAGCATTTTAGAATATTACCTTCGCAAATGTTATTTCAGTAAGAATAAATTAAATAAAATAATTAAATGAATAATTAAGTAAGTCAAGATCAGACATGAATGAACGCGTCTATACAAGATGGCGTGATCATCCAAGATGGCGGCTTAATCAATTAAATACTCAATTAAAAGTAAGAAATCCAAGATGGCGGACATCTAAACGGCATCGGAACCCTCGTGCAAGGTTATAAGAAATTACGTGACGTCATTGATGACGTCATCCAAAAAAGCCCTGCAAGATCACGTGACCATCCAAGATGGCGGCGAAGCGACCACGCCCCCTTCTGGACTGTTGAGTTGTTTCCCTCCTTCTGCCGCTTATACAACGGCCCCTACTACTCACGTGTTTGTGATGTTTCAGGAGAAGAACGATAGACCACCTGGAGCTACTTGGCTCTTTTAATTAGAGCTATGATAGAGCCTCGAGTATACTAATATTGTATGGGCTTTAGGTTGCTTTCATTATGAAGATATTTCGTCTTGAAAGTCATAATATAGATGCAGATATCGATCGCATTCCGAAACGGGAAGGAAAACATTACCTACTATAAAAGCAAATAATACAATGTTAAAAAAGAACAAATGCGCAGGAATACGCAGACACGTGTTTCGGTGTTACAGGGAAAACATTTTTTAACAATTGCTTGGAAAATGCAAACATCTGCTGCTTTCGTTAAGGCTTTATGAAGCTCTCAGTGACGCAAAAAAGATGGGTTATTTTTAAAGTTCTGAATAAAAAAATAGTCTTCTGTCGCATGCTAAACGAAAAGACCACGAACAAATGAATGCATACGGGCACACAGACGTCACAAAAAAGTTCTTGACAATTAACTCAACGATCGTCAAAATGTATCTTTTGGTCGTTCATACGTAGGTATATATTAGGATGGATTAAAACAATCGATTTTTGGTAATTTAGGAATCGCGTTACCACTCAAAAGTTGTAATTTGGTATTCTTAATTGGGGAAAAATAAAAATAAAGTTCTAAGTTGACATTTTCAGTTCGCACATGAGGCTGAAAATTTGAAAAATGTGTTGAAAATTGAACTTTTTAAAAAATAATAAATTAATTTATTTGTATTTTTTTTACAATGCAACATTTATAAATCGTTAATAGAATATTTAAAATACTTTTAAAATGTAAATATGTCATGTACATATTTTTGTATACTAAACAAGTAAATTTCAAATTTTAGGCGATATTAGTTTGATTTAAGGAGTATGCGCGAACTAAAGATCTTATGTAAGATCTATAAAATATCTTTTTAGGTTTATACTAAGCTATATACTAACAATTTATGGCTGTTGCATTTCAAAACTAAAATAAAATAAAATAAAAACACATTTCAATTTTTAACGCATTTTTTCAAACTTCCAGCCTCATGTGCGAATTTAAGATGTCAACTTTTTTTTTCTTTTTATTTCCAATTGCGGATACCAAATTGAAACTTTTGAGTTGTAATGTGATTCCAAAAAAAAATCAATTTTTTCGACCCAGCTTAATATATATGTACGCTGTACGTGCAAGGCAATCAGAAAAAAGAACGCTCAATATTCATTCAGGCGTGGGAAAAATAGAAATTAAGTCAAATACGTGAGTAAAAAAAAAATCGCGACTACAATACTTTTACTATGCAAAAGGAATTAAAAATGAAAATTTAATGACATGCTAATTTGACAGTATTTTTGCCAGACTACCAAATCCCTCAATTTTATTTTCAGGGGAAGTACTTCTATCGCCCACAAAACTGCTTCTACCATTAAGAAGCAAAATTACAGTTTAGTACATATGTTAGATCATCACCAAAACAAGAAAAAAATCAGTTTATTGTATGTGACGAGTAAGCTCCAAAATTTACAGTTTCAAAACACAAACACGTAATAATATTATACGTACTGATGTTATTCGATAATTTAGGAATTATAATAGAACATGTATAGTAAACTTATATCACTTAAATCAGTTCAACCTACTTTATTGTACTTTTTAATTTTCTGTAAAAAGATGATTATCTAAAATTATAGCTGAATTTTACGGCATTGAGCACTAGAAGCACAATTGATTAATTTGATTAGTTAAACTTTGAAAATCGAACATAGTAAATAACACTCAAATGTGATAAGTCTTTTTGAGTACGATGATAGTACATTAGTAAATTTTGATATTTCAGCTATTTTGTTAAATTTACTGCTATAAGCTTCAAAAGAAAAAAAAATCTCAAACAAACCCTCGTAATAACGGACACCTCCCAATAACAGACAAAACTTGCGGTTCAGTGAATGTCTGTTATTCGGAGGTACTTCTATATAAATAACAGTAAACAAAATTGAAGAGATACAATTTCGAATCGATGGACGGTAAACTGATCAGTGAAAAAGCAGCTAGTAATTAAAAAAATATATTTAGATGAATTGGCAAAAGTAACTTCCTTCTATATATTTCCTGAAAACGACTAAAAAATGCTGTGATTATCTACTGGTTGAATTTGTTTATTCATTGAGTCAGTACACTCCTTTCATTTCAAAGCTCCAATAATCACTCCTGACCCTACCTTTGCTGCACCGCTATACCAATCTGCCAAAGGTTTTTTACAATGTTATTTTAATAAAAGTTAATTGCGATTAATAGTACTTTCACAGTCTACCTCGCTCCCTAACTAAGGAAACTGGAAATGTAACAATTTCATATTTATAAGGAATCAAATTATTCTTCCTTTAAGAGTGACTGTGAGCCCTGCCGGATAAAAAAATAATTACTTGGTTTTTGTTTCATTCTCCTTCCTTGTTTCAAAATATCATAAGAATACAATTACAAAGAAAATATGACTAGTTAAAGTTTGTATTTTTGATGTTTTTATTATTGGATAACTTCTATAGGCTCGATTATGGAAAACTTTCATGAGTATGTCAGACGGCGAGTCCGCAAAAGCCTGAAGTTCTCCGTATTTGATCCTTCAAAGCGTTAAAATGTTTGTAAAATTTCTGTAAATGTTAGACATTTTTCATACCTGAATTTCCTCATTCGATAAAATTTGGAGTTCGTCAAACTGAGTATTTCCCAGTTCCAGAAATTTAAGTTCGGTGGGTCCCTGACTGTTCTATAAAATCATTTGGCAAAAGAAAACACAGCGAAAGTTTTCCCGATTTGTACAATTTTCTAATTTATCTAAATGAAAAGACCTCCTTAAGAACGAATACGTTTCACAAACTACATACCTGTTAAAGTTCCTAAGTGGGCATGCAGCAAAACTACAAAACTATCTTTAATATCTGTCCGCGGCATCCAACCATTAGAGGAAATCAGAGTAGCAGCTCTACCGCACAGGAGTTACGACAAAAGGAGTGATGTTAAAACGCCGGAAATATTTTCACGAACTTTATTCTCTCCAAAAGAGAACAGACACGTCTTCGTTCTGCAAACTGCCAACCTCAAGTCACACGCGAATCTTGGTGAATGATCCTGGTCCGTCAACGTTGATGTAGTATTATTTATAAGTTTAAAATAATGAAAGTTAAAACTTTTTTTTTTCAAAACGTGAAAAAAAAAAAAAAAAAAAAAATCCAGCGAGAAGACATGAAGAGGTTGGCCGCATGCGGGCCAAATGCCGATGGTAGGTCCAACGCTCTCAAAAGTGCCCCAGTTGAATTCACGAGATGTCACCATGACTTCCCAAAACTGCCACTATTTGGCAAATTTTGTCTGACGATTCGGTAAATTTCGAGACATAATTGGATTATAAAAAAAGATGTCTATATCTCTGTGAAATACATATATTTGATCATTCGATAAATTTCGGAGTTCCATTCGATAAATTGAGAATTCGCCCCCCATCCCCCCCCCGCTAAAAATTTAAGTTCGGTGGGGGGGGGGGGGCTCTGACTATTCCATATAATCATTTGGCAAATGAAAACGCAGCGAAAGTTTTCCCAATTCGTACAATTTTCTCGTTTCTCGAAACAACAACACCTCCTTAAGAACAAATACGTTTCACAAACTACATACCTGTTAAAGTTCCTAAGTGGGCTTGCAGCAAAAGTACAAAAAGTATCTTCAGTATCTCTCCGCGACATCCAACCATTAGAGGAAATCAGAGAGCAGCTCTACCGCACAAGAGTTATGACAAAAGGAGTGACGTTGGAACTCCGGAAAGATTCTCACGAAATGTATCCTCTCCAAAAGAGAACAGACACGTCTTCGTTCTGAGAACAGCCAACCTCAAGTCACACGCGAATCTCGGTGAATGATCCTGGTCCGCCAACGCTGTTGATTCTCAACCTAAAGATTAGGGGGTCCCGCGCACCATGCGCACGCATCTCCACTCTCCCGCCACACCAAGTAGAACATTTTTGTTCTTTGGAGTCGGGGAAAGTCGGATGCTCCGAGAGGGATTCGAACAAATTATCTTCCTCAAGTTTACGGATGGCCGGAGCTGGAAAGCGGCGGATGTATACGGGATTTTACGGTTTGTTTAAAAGAGAGAGGGATGACATGTGCTTTTAATTTTTTATTAAAGATAAGACAACATGTTTAAGCGAACATGAGCTTTGGCAATTACTTTCCAATTATTCTCCCGAAAAAAATTCATCATTTAAGAGAAATATTTTTTTTCTTTTGATAAATTATTATTATTATTATTATTATTATTATTATTATTATTATTATTATTTTATTTCTATTAATTATTCAAAAAATTATCTTTCTCAAGCTTACGATGGCCGGAGCTGGAAAGCGGCGGATGTATACGGGATTTTACGGTTTGTTTAAAAGAGAGAGGGATGACATGTGCTTTTGATTTTTTTTATTAATTTTTTTATTGAAGATAAGACAAATACGTTTAACTGAACATCAGCTTTGGCAATTATTTTCCAATTTTTCTCCAGGCAAGAAATCCAATATTTAAGAGAAATATGTTTTTCATATGATTTATTATTATTATAATATTATTATTATCATTATTATCTTGTTTTTCCATTAATTTAAAGTTATCGCAATCAAGAGTCAGTTAAGTTTTGATTTTTTTTTCAAGCAGTGTTTTTCTATTATACAGTTATTATCTACAATTCATTACTTATCTGTTTCTAAAAGTTACAGTTTTTCATATATTTCAGACTGTTTATTTAATCGAGCATGATACGGAAATATCGCTATGAAATTGCAGCATTACAAAAACTGTGCTGTAATACGGAAAAGAAATCATTAAACAAATATTTATGGAGTAAAAAACTCTGCGCTAGTTTAATCTTCGTATAAATAAAACACTAATTAAAGTTATGTATGTCCAGGTCCAAATGTGCATGTCCCTCGGAAACCATCAGACCGATTCCGTTGTAATTTTTATAGCATATGTTGGTGACCCAGGGAAGGCTTATAGACCCTTTTGGGAAAAAATAGATTAGTAGTTCTTTTTTTCATTAGAAATATCATTTCACCGCTCAAAAATGCATCTTTCTACCCCTCCAAAAATAACTACATAATTATAGTATCTTAAGTTTTATTGGAAAGCGAGGAACCAAAAAAACGTTTTTAGAAGATTCTTTCCCAACGGTTTAAAAGAACGAATCCCTTTAATCAACGAGGAAAAAGTTATAAGCAATTTATATAAGGGAAAATAGATTTTAAATTCAAAATTTGAATCGTAGCCATTTCAGATCAAATGGTGACAGATAAAACTCTTTTGATGCTTCTCCGATCAATCAGTTTTGAATTAGACATTTGAATCACTGCCATTTTATCTCAAATATAGATAAATAAAATTTTTATAGGCTAAAAAAAGGCGATTGACTACTTAATAATATGCAATGAGTTACCGCCCGTAAGCCAGGGCTGAGGCAGAACTGTAGCAAATGCACCCACAGCTCGATCATAGCATCCTAAGACTGCAGTTTCGCCCTTATTATGGGCTCCTCAGTTAAGAATAGCCAATGATCGAGCCGGAGGCAAAAATCCTCTTATTGTAGCTAAGATAGCCAACAAACTGGTAGATAAAGTGAATTTATCTTACCAGCGAGCGTCCGCAAACTATGGTGCGGCTCAACTCGAAATTTGAAGGCTAAAGCTGGGTAATGTGCAATGAGGGGGGTAACTCATTGCACATTACCCAGCTTTAGCCTTCAAATTTCGAGTTGAGCCGCACCATAGTTTGCGGACGCTCGCTGGTAAGATAAATTCACTTTATCTACCAGTTTGTTGGCTATCTTAGCTACAATAAGAGGATTTTTGCCTCCGGCTCGATCATTGGCTATTCTTAACTGAGGAGCCCATAATAAGGGCGAAACTGCAGTCTTAGGATGCTATGATCGAGCTGTGGGTGCATTTGCTACTTAATAATATGTTTTATTAAATGATGCAGTGATACTAATCAGCTCATTTTTTACTCTTTTTTGCACATGCATAATGGTTTCAAAGGAAAAAACAAACTTCTATCTGAAACAACAGTTGCATTAATCTTATTCTAATTAATTTCTAGTAATAAAAAAAATGTGCAGTTATAATTGCTCTATTAGGCTTTCTATTCAACATATTTAAAGTTTAAGTACTTTGAAGCCATGTTTTCTATCTTGAGAATATGTCGCTTTTGGTGTTTAGCACTATTTTTTCTTAAATACGAAGGAATGCTAAAATTAGAAAGACTTTTATACTCTTTCCTCAGAAAGCAGTAATGGTGTCCTTTTAATGGTGCTGTTGAGACAAGTTGAAATGGATGGATTAAAATTAGCAGGCGAATAACCTATGCAAACATGTTTTGTTTTTTTGCAGGTTATATTTTTAAAAAATATGTCGAAAATTGTTTGTTTGTTTTCGTGTGCATAGTTTTTAACAGATACTACGCAAAGGATGGGTGCATTGCCCCGAGAGAGCTTGGCCTTCTTTATTTACTTATAAGACAGCACAAGAAAGATTTACAGAACCAAGTGAGGAAATAACACCCAGGGCGCCGGCAGGAATCGAACCCGATTCCCACTCGAAAGCAAGGGGTCGCCCCTTGCTTTCGAGGTGAAAATTAAGCTACCGAGGCCCAATACCAAAACTGCTAAAATATAAATAAAATGACAAAAATTACTATTGCACTTTTCTGTTTAAAGTATGCTTTCAATGCGTTTTATTAAAAATATCTTACTAATATCGGAAACTAGTTTCCTCAAAAAATATTGCATTTCTGCTCAGAGCTAATAAACATTATGAAAAGTAACCGTAAGATTTTAAGGTGCATGCTCTAACATCGCTAACGATAACAATATTTTCAAAATTTTTGTTTATTCGTAACTTCAAAATATATTTTTTATAATATTTATTTTAAGTGTAAGCAGTTAAGATATTCTACTTTTTTATTTCGCTTTTTTTTCTTTTTCTTTTTTTCTTTTTTTTTTTGTCTTTCCCTTTTACTGTGTGTTTGAAATTCGTCTAAATCAATGCATGCGAATAACATATTTTTGTAGACGATTAATAAAACTTCATCTTCTTCTTTTGTGGTTATTTTTCATCTGGGTGGAATTCAAATAGTATAAGGTACAGTCGAACCTGTTTGATGGAATAACTATTTTGCCGCGAAAAAACTATTCTATTAAGCGGGATATTCCATTATCCGGGATAAAAAAAATGCATTACAACGGTTTGATACATTGAAAATTTATTCTATTAAGTGGGATATTCTATTAACCGATATTCTAATAAGCGGGCTTGACTGTAGTTTTGTTGTTGTGATACATTTGAAAGCAGTGTGCTACAGTCATTCTACTTATCGGAGCAGAGTATTATTGTTGCTTTTTTTTTGTATTATTATTTTTTTAAGAACAAAAACAGTTCTACTGTCCGTCCGTGAAAACCGCGCCAGGCACTCGCGAATACGAGTAGTTCCACTTAAAAAAGGGTAGATGGGTTGTGGGTAATAACTTTCCGAAGTTTTCAATTTAAAACTTGCATTTGCTATATCCTTTTGACATATTCAACTAAACTATGTATTTGAAATTAGCATCGTTTCACGTTGTTTGATACGGCTCAAAATGCTTTTTATTATTCTTCCCCTTATTGTTATTTTACCTAAAACCCCTATTTTGGTAAGATCAGAGAAGACCTGACACAGGGAAGACCTGACGCATGCGTAAATGTGCGGAAGGTTTTACCAAAGAAGATCAGACAGTACAAATGTAGTTAGTTTAAGGTATGTGACTACCTTCGGACCCTTTTTCGCTAAAAATATGAATTTGCAACTGAAGAATCATGTTTTTAATGAAAATGGGACATAAAAATAATAAAAGTGTTATATTGACCAAGTTATCATTAAGTTTGAAAATATTGGTGATTTTTAGTAAAATTTGCAGTTACAGATGAGAAAAATTGCAGTTACGGCAAATCTTGTACTCAAATTTATATTCAGTATGTTTCAAAAATATTTACATAGTAGGTGAATAACATCTTTTTGTGCATAATGAACTAAAATCTAATCTGTATAAGTGCATTTACTATTTTTGGGGTTTTTTTTCTTTTTGTGAAAAATAAGCTTTTTATTTCAAAAATCGAGTTTTGGCACAAAATTTATAGTTTTTAAACTTTTAGAGATATTGCAAATATTTTAGCTCATTATGCACAGAAAGATGTTATTCACCTACTGTGTACATATTTTTGAAATATTCTGAATAGAAATTTGAGTACAAGATTTGCCGTAACTGCAATTTTTCTCATCTCTAACTGCAAATTTTACTAAAAATCACTAATATTTTCAAACTTAATGATAACTTGGTCAATATAACACTTATATTATTACTTTTATGTCCCATTTTTATGAAAAACATGATTCTTCAGTTACAAATTCATATTTTTAGCAAAAAAGGTTCCGAAGGTACTCACATACCTTAAAGAAAGCATTTTTTTATAAACAATTTCTTGAAACACGGTAAAAATCAACTTTTCCTTCTTTTTTTTTTATTTTAGTACGAAAGGAACTTTCTTTTGGACTTCAGATTATTGTTGTAACTTTTGACAAAGGGATATGTATTAAATACTTTGAAAACACAGTAACTTCACTGTAGCAAAAAGTATACTTTTATTCTTTCGTAAAAATAGCAATTTTTATGAACATTGCTAGATTAGGAAGTAAGCCTTTAAAGTATTTTTATCTTCAGTGATCAAAGGAAGGTTTTTCAGAAAATCTGACTTTTGATTGGTATTTGTTCCGCACAAATTTTTATTGCTGCTATATTTCAAAAAAGTAAGCTTTCCCAGTTATTAGAAGTAAAGGCGTTTTTAGCACAAAAAGGAAAATTTGAAACTTGTCAAAAATATTTAGAGACACTCTGTGGAAATATAGAAAATTACTTCATACTCAGTTTTATTCTATGTTGCAAATGAAGCTATTTAAGTATCTCAGAACTTGAAATGTTTTGTCTTATTTTTCGTTTAATTTCACATGAAGCGTTCCCACTGAATGGGGACCATGAAATGGGAATGATTCTTAAATTTTATTGTTATTGCTTTTTCTGAAAGAGCATGCTTCAGAACATAAGGTTTATAGGACAAATAGCAGAGTTATGTATTTTTCAAAATTATTTTAATCGGTGCGCAGATTTAATTTCATTCTTTAGGGCCCTGCTCCACATTGACGTAAAGCAGAAAAATAAAGCAGAAACGTAAAATGGATTAAATGGTGCTCCTATGGAAAGTACCCGGATTTTCGGTTTCTGCCTTCGGTTTCGGTCGCGTTTTCCGCTGATGTGGAGCAGGGCCCTTACATTTCTGCGCGTCACAAATGGAGAGAATTTGTGAAGACTCTTTTTTTTTTATTTTTATTTTTAGCGAACTATTTTCGGCGCCAAGTCTTTTTTCATAGTTCCAATATAAACGACACAAAACGTGCTACTCATTATTATTATTATCCACTAATTTC
>JAXGGA010025820.1:0-10128 GCA_038373865.1 Uloborus plumipes
TAAAAGCAGGGAAATCGCAAAATTTCGACAAAGAGAGGTTTTTGAGAAAAGCAGGTTCCAGACAAACAGGTTCTACTGTATTACAAAAGCCACTTCGTTACAATAATTCAATTTTGATAAAAAGTGCGGATATGACTTGCTTAGCACGACAGCAGAATAGACAACTTTAAATAACCGTTTGAAGTCCAACTTAGAACTTAAAATACTGTGTAAAATCATCTTTGCGTAACAAATTTGTAACCTATTTCTCATCTTTTCCTTGTCTTGTGTGCATTTAGTGAGTCAGCATGCATTTGCGATTACATATTCTATGCTACTTGCTTTCTGTCATGTATCCCTCCCCCCTCCCCCAAAAAATATGTTGCACATTTTATTGTTTTATTATTCTTCTTATTCATGTTCAGTCAAACATTTTAATCCCCGTTACCATGAAAAAATACTTTTGGCCAACGAAGGACATTAATTCTGTCTATAAACGATCTTGATCTCGCAGTTCAAAGAGCAAGTCTTTTTGATTTAAAGCTCTATAGCTCTTTCGTTAGCTTCTGACCTTAGGAGTAACTGTGAAATGCATTACCGAGTATCTGCAACATCTTGAAAGATTTGTAGCCAGTCTACGGGTTTAAACTGAATACAGTTTCCAACTTCGCATTTGGAACAATTATAAGTTCAATATGCGTGCTTATCAAGCAGTTGAAACCCTAGTCTGGAATGGAAAATAAACCTGTAGTGATTCGTTACTGTAAAGAAATTTCGACATTTGTCGTTCATAACGATTTCGCTAATAATATTTTGCAATAAAATTCTACTGTTTTGTCAATTTTCCAAATAATGTCAACAAGGATGTATTTAATGCCCTTTTCACATAAAAATGCTTATTGTTCCTGTATGTTTTATATTTCGGTTGTTAAACATGAAACAAACAACTACTGAGAAATACCAGGGTTGCGGAGTCGGTTGGAAATGACCGACTCTACTGGAATTTTAAAGCTTCCGACCCTGATTCCTTTGGATAAAATCTGTCCGATTTCAACTCCTGATACAACAAAACCTCCTATTCCGAATTCTGTACCCCAAAATCAGCCCAACTTCTACTCTGCTGCTTTGAAACAGACTCCGCTGCCCTGGAAAAACACTTCTCTGTCGGATGTTGTGGTAAAACAATGTCATAGATAAAAGGAAGGGGAGAAAATACTTATACGCGTTATTAAAAAAATAATAATAATTTGATATAAATTAAGGCAATTAGGAAACTTGTAGAGTTACGGTGAGCTTTGCTTTATTCGAGATTAATACTTTAAGCATATACCCACGGCGCCAATGTTTTTTTTTCCTTTGAAAGCAAGTCAATTTGAAATACAAACTTTGTATGGGAACTTGTTTCGCTTTTATTTAATCACATAGGTAATAAAGGTACACAAATTTACAAGAAACTGCTGGTACGTGTTTCGAGGCTGCAAGGAACCTCTTTTCCATCCAAAAAGAGAGAGGTAATGGACGAAAAGACATTGTCAAATATTTTTTCGATGGCCTCGTTTTTTACAAATTTTTGTAAAGTGAAGAAACCATTGCATTCACGAAAATTATCCCACTCAAACTTCAAACTAAATTTTCATTTTTATGAAAGGGATGACCCTTTTTGACGTTCTTTGGTATAACTAAGCGTATCAAAAACCAAAATATCGATTTTTGCCAACCCTGAAGCACTTTTAACGAGCTGTGGCTTTTGGTTGTGGGTAGTTAAGTTACCTATGAAACACTACAACTCAAAAGCAGTTAGCCGTAGAAGGTTTCCATTTCCTTATGTAGAAGTTTGAATCTACAGCATATCATTATTCCCCTTCTTTTTTGGTTGCCATTTGCTGTTCCAAATTGGCCTTTTGTTCATTTCTTTCGGCAAATAACTCTTATTATCTATTCCTTTTGCTCATCCAGATATTTTTCACAGTTAAGGGCGCTTTTCCACTTACCGACACGACAGGGATAAATCGTGTACGATTGTCGTCATCCGACATCGGAGCACGCAAAATGCTTAAAATATGCTATGCGCTTTTCCATCTCCCGATTGCAGGACGATTGTGTCGTCTCCGACCGAACGCTGTCGTTTGTCGTCCCATTCGTGTCGGATGGCAGCCGTCTCGCCTTTAAAATCGGGACGACATTCATTCATTTGTTTATTTTCTTCGAAGAAGCAACCCATAAAAACGGCATTTAAATTTAACATCGCTGCATTAATAAAATATAAGCTTAAATTTGCAGACGATAAATAAAGAATGTATAGTATAGCAATAAAATAATTTTACTCATTTTACGTAATATTTTGTTTCACTTCTGTTTCTCAAATGATCTTTATTGCTGCAGAAAAGTTTAGATTTTCATTCTGATGTATGCGTTTCGTTCTTAGTAAACAAGGTGGGAATGAAATAAATTTGTGAGTATCATGCATCCAATATCTTCTATTAATCTGTTTCCTCTTTTTGCGGAGGTAAAGTAAATCTAACAGTCGCAGTCTGTTAAATTGAGGAGATATAATAATATACATGCTAGCACACCGGTGCTTCGAAATGAAATGCGGTGGAAAATGACCGTTTCGGATAAATGATATCGGTTGAGTGGAAATACAGTGTTGTAGACGACGCGACACGGTACTTATCGTTGCAGTATTTCCGTCCGACTTTCGTCGTTGTCGTGTCGTCAAGTGGAAAAGCGCCCTAATCACTACATCTATCATTATGGTTTCAGGCTTTTTGGCGAAAAAAGGCGACTCGTACTTCCCATTACCTTTGTGGTTCTCTTCTGTGCACAGTTATATTAAGAAAGCTTTAGAGTCATGACGGATTTCAGTTTATGGATTTCAAATTTCAATATTAAATGGGCGTCATGAAACGGAATGCAAACAAAACTCATGTTTTAAATTGGCAACTAATTTGGCGATAATATTTGGATATATGCGTGCTAACTTAGTTGTTAGTTTTATATAGTTAGGGTCAACCATGGACACTTGGATCTTATTTTTTTTTTTTTTTTCCATGAAGGGGAGGAGAAAAAAAATTTAACATTCCAAATTTTACCGAGTGACAAAAATGCAATATGTAAACGTACCGACATCTAACAAGAAAAGATATCATGCAATATAAAAAAAGCATAAATTAAAAGAAGAAGAAATGCAAGGCTGCAATACCGTCTTCAAATTCACCGAATTTTCTGAAAAGATTGCCTAGTATGGAATCCTCTGAAGATGGCAATGACCTTCCATGATCCCTGGGGTCAACCCTCCAGAGCCCTTGACCTCCTGCCTTGTTAGCAATCTTTGAGCATTATTCGTCTATAAGATCTAATGTTGAAAGGCCCTGGCTTAAAAGTACTTCGTCACTAAAGTCCTCAAATAGCTACTTACGCTATCGTAAGCCAGCTACTTAAACCCGAAAACTTCGTGTACCCCAGAGACCTCCTATAGGTGCTACCTCTGGGGTTCCAATGTCAATGTTCTTCATCCAGACGACTCAGACGCGATTCCAGACATGAGATGAACCTTCATTTTCTATATGGCAGGGGCTCTCAACCTTTCAGCCCCACCCCTCTTTTAAGCACTGATGCGAACCCCCCTTCCCACTAGCTAATGAAAAAAAGTATATGGGTGATTCTACAAATACGGGACTATTTCTAACATGTAGATTTCAAAAAATTAATTTAAAATTAAAAATCTGAAAAAAATCAGCAAAGCTCTTGATAAGTTACATAATTAAAATAGAATATCAGCAGAGCTTAAATGTTTGTATTTTATTGTATTTTTGGATTTTTATTTTTGTGAAGGCATATGTGAATGATAAAAAGGACATGTGGATGACACAATGGGTATGTGAATATAATACAGTAAGTATGTGAATAACACAAACACAATAGGTATATTGATAAAATTTTTTAACCAGTAAACTGTTAGACATAATTTTTAAACATTGTACTGTCATAGTTTGGCTTTTGATTCATCCACGTGTCTTATATTGGGGCATGTGAATGACAATAGAAAAAGGGCATGTGAATGACAAAACACAAGTAAGTGTGTTCTTAAAAAGTCATATCTGAATATTTTTCGGCTTCACTTCGAATTAGAGACCACAAATGTAAGCCTTAGGATTATTCATTGTCAAAATTTATTTACATATACATTTTACATGCATTCTGTGGGGCATGTTAATGACAAAGATAAAAAACACTTGCCTTGAAAGTTGAGTTTAGCTTGCTTTTTATCAAAAAGTAATTACAGAACAGCAAAATTAATCCTCATCCAGGAATAACAGAGTTCCATGCTTTATTTTAAGATGTGTTGCCAGATTTTGAAATAAAACATTTCAGAGAAAAATATCTATACTTTTTAGACATTTGGATGACTTATAATCGCTGGGACAAAGTTTAGATTAACTTTTAGAGACATTATTTTCATATTATTTTCTTTTCTTTTTTTTTTTTTTTTTGTGATTACATCTTGCACACATTCATATTTATAAATAAAAAACTCTTAAGAAAAAAATCCCTTATTTTTTTAAAATCTATATTCTATTGATTGTGAAAATGGCACCTATGGGACAGGGCATGTGGATGACATTTCAATCTAATATCCTTTTTTTAAATGAATAATAGTTAAATATTGACATTGTTGATAACGGAAATTATAGAACAAAAGAGTCATAAAAATATTCCCAAAATAGTTTTTTATTAAATTAAAAACAAAAAGAGCAATCAGTATGGAACACAAATTTGCCCATTTTTGTAGAATCACCCATATTTGAAATTTGAAGCTGAAGCTGGTTAGGATTGCTGAAACTGGCAATTTAAGTATTGTAGTTAATTCCATGCAAAAAAATGAATATTGCTAATCTTAACTTTATTTTGAACTTAATTTTGTTGGAACAAATGAATAATGTTAAAGAAAAACTGAGAACAAATTAATTTAAGATAAATAGTTGAAGTTTTGTTAGTAATATCAGTCACGCTTACAAAATCAGTGGTTGGGTTGCCACAATTTTTCCTCACAAATTTTTGAATTTTATGTTGTGACCGAGACAAAGCACACCTCAAGGCCTTTTTATTAATAATCAGGATATTTTGATTTTAGGTTTGATAATGCTGAAAATACAGATTCATAAGAATATTCATGAAAACCGCAACTAAAAACCTTCAAAGAGGCAATGATATGTTAAAAAAAACATTCACATGTGACTAAAAATTGAATAAATTCTAAATAGTCTTATTGCTTTGCTTTATTATTTCATTCATTTACGCCCACTCTGGAATTTTTCTACTCTCCCCCCCCCCCTCCTTCTAAGAAACCCCCTTTCAAAGCCACCGTGTTTTACGGCAATCTAAGGCTTGAAGCTAACACGAAAGCATTTTTCGGACGCAAAAAATAGTTTGTCTGACTGGTTACAAAGAAAAGCTTTCCTAAAGCAAGAAGTTGTATTTTTCAGTCATAAAGCTGTAATTAGTAAGATGAGATGACATTCTCGATAATAATTAAATATATCATTCGTTCCTTCTGCACAAATTTCACCATCGAGTTCTTTTGAGCTGCGGAGTACAGCAATTTTTACAGCTACAGGATAATTGAAGTTTACTTTTTTCCTAGTAGGCGATAAATTCCTACGAAATTTGCATAATTATGCAGGAGATAACTTGCCTTACAACCTTCTTTCATGGTTATTGGGCAATTTCTATAATTAGCAAAACTTCTTCCTGAATTCTAGGACACGATTTCATCATCTGATATTGCCTTTGAGCCTTCATATTTTTGTTTTTAATTAAAATGAACAAAACAGGAACACTTTGAAATAAATATCAAAGTTCCGACGCTACAGCAGAGGAAATAAAAATTATTTTGCATCTTTGTAAAGTGTTTTTAATTCAATGTCGTTACATTATAATGAATTCACTAACATAATTGAAAAGAAGATTTTTTCAAATTGAGGAATATGTGCAGGATTAAATATAAAACAAAACAGAAAATTTTGTCTTCTCAAGTTACATGTGCAAGATAGGAATAAAATTTGGAAAGGGTTAATAGCTAAATTATCTCTTCATTTCTAAGATAGATGTCAGGGAAAAACAAACACTTTATCAGCAAGTATACTGAAAAAAATGAACTGCTGTTTTTGTAGTTTACACTGTCAGCTGAGATTCAAATTTAAAATTGCAAAATGCACAGTAGTCAACTGCAAAACTAGCAATTTTGCAGTTTCTTACTGTAAAGTTCGCAATTTTATAGTTAATTGACGTAAAATTTAACCGCATTATACTGTAAAAACAACAGTATAATACTGGCAGCAAAGATTCCAGTTTGAAACTGTGAAATACACTATAATAAGCTACAAAATGAGAAATTTTACAGTTTATTACTGTAAAATTAGCCATTTTTACAGTTTATTACTATAAAAAATTATCTGTATTTTACTGTAAAAACAACATTCGTTTTTTATAGTGTAACTAGCAGAACCCGGCAGACATTGTTCTGCCTAGATGTATATTTCGTCTCCTCATGGTGTTTTGGATGTAAAAATCTAAAAAGCGTTGTTGAAAATAGGCATGAAAGATTTTAAAAATTCTAAATCAAGCAAAGTTGAAATTACGCATTGAACAATCTACAAATAGTCCACCAATTATTTTTAAAAAATTAAAAAATACTGAACAGTGAAAAACTTTACACATAATTTGATTTTAGATCGGAATTTTATTTACACATCAAGACGAAGAAGCTCTCCACAAATCGTGAAAAGAGATCTTCGTTTTGAAAATAAAATGTAGAGACACATAAAATGTATAATGTGACTGTACCATGAATAGCTCTTTTAAATTAGTTAAAAAGGAGAGAGAGAGAACAGTGAATAGTAATAAAATGAAATTGACATATTTACAATAGAATGACTGGACCACAAATAGCTACTTTAAAGTTATAAAAAAAGCACGGTGAACAAAAATAAAGAAAAATGTACACATTTACAATTACGTTGCAAAAATGCACTGGAAAATCCAAAAGGTAGACCATCAATCGCTCTTCTAAATTCAAAAAAAAAAAAAAAAAAGCACGGTAAACAATAACAATGAGAAATTTACACATTTACAATTACGTTCTAAAAATGCACTGGACATTCCAAAAAAGTAGACCATCAATTGCTCCTTCAAAAAAAGAAAAAAAGAAAAAAAAAAACACGATGTTTACACACAAACAATTTTTTCTACTCTCGAAAACAAAAATAGTTGCATAGCAACACGCCTTGGAAAATTTCAATTATTGAAGGTTCTGGGCGCTATTTAAAAAGTCGCCAATTTGGTAGCTATTTTGTGAAAGAGAAATTGTCGCCAAATGTTGCGGTATTCTTTATGAAGATGATAATATATGATTACTCTTTGGCAATCTAAAATCAATTTGAATATTATATTTGGCGCTAAATGTACACCATTCCGTAAGGCGTTAAAATAATTTCCAACATTGCGGTATATCATAGCAAATAGCATGGATATGAAAACGAACTATTGATTGGATGTTTGGCGAGAAAATAGTAACATACTTTGATTGAAAACAGCAATTAAAGAACAAAATAGTGTTCGTCTGGAAAATAATGCATGACATCTAAGCCTCTACAAATCTAAAGGAGTTCCGAAATATGAAACTGAATCTCATTTGTTTTTTAAAAAGATTAATCTGTTAATCAAATACCTTTTTTATCTTTTATACTTGAGATAGTTATTGGGAAAACTTCCATTATTGAGGGATCTTGGCGCAATTTAAAAGATCGCCAAATTTACAGTAGCAAGCCATGCAAACTATCTGTCAGAGAGTTGAGTTGATACACTAAATATTCGATTGGATTGATGAAAGCCTTCGAAAATGGAGTTTTAAATTGAAATTACAAAGACAGAATCAGGTCTAAAATTGAAATAAAAAAATAACTACCCATCGGATTTTGTTGAAACTGGTCTCTAAACCTTCTCAGTACCAAAAAGAACAAACGGTGAAAATTTCTGCCAAATCTCCCTGGTAGTTTCTGAGATCTTAGGGAACACACACACACACACACACACCAACATTCATTTTTATATATATAGATAAAAGTGAAAATTCTGAACATTTCTTTAAAAAACTTAACTTCTTTTTAATACAACTACTCATATTTCAAGAAAATCTCCCTTTCAATACTCTCCTGTTTAGTAGAGCTACTAAATATGTCTTTTAAAGTGATGACGCCAACTACGTTTTCGTTCATGAAAAGTATTTAATGCAGAAATACTGACGGTAGTTAATAGCCTTATTAGTTAATTGTTTCCTAATGATTTCCTCATCGAATTCATTAACTCACGATCTGAGTTTTTCATTGTGAAAGTTTTAATTAATTCCTACACAGAGAAAGATCATTATCTTGCTCATGTAAATAGGGAAGAGAAGCAAAAATAATCTCAAACTTGATTAAGTACTTTAGATTTCTTATTAAAACTTGAAGATTAAGCGATAGATGCTCAGACATTTATGAAGTATGAACATGCACACAGGTGCTTCAAAATGAAGGTTGCGATCACTGTCAAAATAAATAGTGTTAAGAAAAAAAGAGATATATTGCACAAACATTAATCTTGTAAAACGAATCTCTTTCTAGAACATGAGAAAGTTTAAAATAGAGAAGAGAGACATCTCAGTAAGGCGGAAAAATGTTTTTCTTAGTGATTTTTCTCCCTTTCTCTGTAGAATCTTATTTATCCGGACTAAATGGGATCAAATGCTAACCAGATCGTCAGAAGTCTGGATAATCCCTCCGGTATGGATAATAAACAAAATAAATCCTTTACTGAATTGACTGACCGTTCATTACGGCAAAAAATCATATTTTACAACAAAATTAATTAAAATAGGTTATTGTTCGTTTACCAGGAGAAGGCACTTGGCTCCGCCTTCGTCACGTGATGTCCGACTATTCTATTTCGCTGTTTTTCGAAGGAGACTTATGCTCATAGCATTTTTACGTTAAAGCAGAAAATGTTTAACTTTGAGAATGGCAAAAATAAAACCAGCAAATGAAGCAAGGGACTTCGAGGACACTAATACTTTTTCGCACATTTAAATGTACGCCAAAATTGCGGTTGTCTTATAGACAAAAACGCGTGACGTGTTCACCGATAACCTCTGTGCTAAGTTGATCTCTGCGTTCGAGGCGGCAATGCGAAGTGCCATTTTGTTGTGAACCCACAATACAAGGTATTAAGAAATATCAAATAAATTATTTGCATACTTTTTTAACAAATAATTGGTCCAACGTCTTCTGCTTCTGGTTAAAACACATGTGTCTAGTGAATAAAGGACGGCCAGGAAAACGCCTCATCTTCAATAGAAAGCTATAAATAAGCGATTGTTTAGTGTACTTATAGTTACGTTCTTTCTCTCTTTCGCAGTTTAAAATTATACAAATACAAATACAAATGTGGCGACCAGCAGCAGGCTCAGGGCCCAACTTGGCTGGTCCTAGTCAAATTAAAGACCCCAATGAAGATCAATGGCCCTCTTAAAGCCATCTACTCCATTGCTCTTTACCGCCTCTTCCGGTAAGCTGTTCCAAGTTCCCACTACCCTGCTAAAATAGTAATTTTTTCGAATTTCCAGGTTCGCCTGAGGTTTAAACAGCTTAAAACAATGACCCCTTGTCCTGCTTTCCTTGCAAAACTCCAACCCTGCAACATCATTCATTTTAATAAATTTAAATAACTGAATCATGTCCCCTCTGGTTCTCCTTTGCTCAAGACTATACATATTAAGCATTCTAAGTCTGGAATCATAGTCTAAATTAGAAAATCCATTTACTAACCTTGTAGCCCTTCTTTGTACCCTTTCCAATAAATTAATGTCTTTCTTCAGATAAGGAGACCAAAACTGAACAGCATACTCCAAATGAGGTCTTACCAAACTTCTATATAGAGGCAGAAGAACCTTCTTAGATTTGTTTGAAATAGATCTATTAATAAACCCAAGCATCCTATTGGCTTTGTTACTAGCTATGCTGCACTGTTGACTGGACTTGAAATCCTGATTTATTAAGACACCTAGATCCATAACATTATCTGCCCTACTAATGGCTGAACCCTGTAAATAAT
>JAXGGA010025821.1:0-10127 GCA_038373865.1 Uloborus plumipes
TTTAAAAAACCTCCTAACCAGAAGACAAAAAAAACTTTTACACAGTGGAACAGTGGAAATCCAATTTCAAATTTTCAGTCAAACCTGTTTTAAGACAACTTACTAAGCGGGAAAGCGTAAAATCGAGACCGACGCTGGTAATATAATCATATTGTTTAAAAATTGAAGCTTATATAATAACGAGTATTGCCAATTTGCTTCTTGGTTGGCATTCAAATAAAATAAACAAGTTTTAGAGTTGTCATACTTTGAATCGCTTGATAAGCTTTGGGGATACCCTCCATTATATATTTCTCGTTTTCATACAGCGCGTCTCAAAATGATAGGTCCACCCTTATTTTTCACAATTTCGGCTCTTAATTGAGAATAAGAATCACTTTTTTTGATAGTGATTATATATCTGTAATTGTTATAACTATGTTTGATGAAATTTCTTAAAAATAAATCATTTCTTCTTATCTGATGCAAATTTTCATTTTCAGACCGTTTCAAAAAGATAGGTCCACCTTCAGAAATTTGCACCTATCACGTTTATTTCCCAAATATTTGCATAAATATCGTTGCTTTGTCTTACTGCGGGATAGTGCTGGCTGCTGTGAAGGTATTTAAACAGGTTTGAATGTCACGTTGTAATCAAGCAAAATGGGGCGTCGTTGCAGTCTTTCGCTGATTGAGCAGGGAAAAATTGATGCTTTTAAAAAGTGTGGAAAATCGAATAGAGAAATAGCTAAGCTTCTAAACAGATCGCATAATGTTGTGAACAATTTTTTGCGACTTAGAAATACTTATGGCAGTAAAATGTCACCAGGCCGCCCATCAAAAGTTACACCCCGACAAAGAAGGAGCATAGTAAAGGACTTAAAATCTGGAAATGTGAGCTTATCCACTTTAGCCAGGCTACAAAACCCTTCAGTATCAAAATCTACGGTCCATAGAGTGGCAAAGAAACTCGGAAATTTAGTTTACGTGAGGAGGAAAGCAACTCCGAACTTGACTAAAAAGCACATAGAAAAGAGACTGAAATTCGCACGGGAAGTGATGTCCTGGAAACAAAATTGGCATCGTGTAATATTCAGTGACGAAAAGAAATTCAACCTGGATGGTCCAGATGGCTGGCAGTGTTACTGGCACGATCTGCGTAACGATAGACAGATATTCTCGAAGAGACAAGCTGGAGGTGGTTGCGTTATGGTATGGGCCGGATTCGGAAGTGCAGGAAAAACTGATATAGCATTTGTAGAAAGTCGTTTAAATGCTGCTGGCTATCAGCAGCTGCTTGAACAATATTTCCTTCCACAATCAGAGCGCATTAGGGGTCCATTCTTCATGTTCCAACAGGACAATGCTCCTGTGCACTCTGCAAAGTCCACTTTTGAATGGTTTCTGGATAATGGTGTACACATTATCGATTGGCCACCTTGTAGTCCCGACCTGAATCCGGTGGAAAACTTGTGGGGTATACTCGCAAGAGCTGTGTATGCAGGCGGAAGGCAGTACAACAGTATTGCAGATTTAAAAAAGGCTATTTCCTCCGAATGGTCAAAAATCGGTACAAATTGTTTGAAAAAACTTGTAGAAACCATGCCAAATAGGATTTATGAGCTTATTCAGAAACAAGGTAGAAAAATTTCTTATTAATTCAACATTTATTCGATGCTTGGTTCAGTGAACCTATCTTTTTGAAACAGTTGTTTCATGTAATTTTCGTTTTTCTTATCATTCCTATTATTTGTATATTATTCATGTATTATTTCACATTGAATGAAGTAATGTAGTTTGTAATATAGTAATTTGTACACAATACAACCCTTTTTTACCAGCATAACTTTTGTTTTTACTGGTGGACCTATCATTTCGAAACGCACTGTAGTTTTATCACTATCATCAGAAGCGGGTGTTAACTCCGGTATTGAAAGAATTATGATATGATACATACGACATTGACTGGGAGCATTCCAAAAAGAAAGTTATGCACCTCCGGTCCTCACTTGTGGGCAGGGTTGCCAGATGTCCCGGATTTCAAGGGACTGTCCCGTTTTTTCAGACACTGTACCACGTCCGGGGAACCTTGATACGGGACGGTTAAAGTCCCGTATTTTAGCCAGGAGCAATAGTTTACAAAATGAAACATTATTTTAAGAAAAAAGATAACATTGAATAAAAAATGTGAAATAGAGTGACAAGAAAATAGATGGAATCATAATGTCTTTCTGTTCTGAAGTGTAATGTTAGTGTTCTGTTCAGTTGGAGTAGAAATCATTGTGACAATACATTAAACAAAAATGTAGTTCATTGTAAAAGTGGTGAAGCTCCTTGTTAATGAATGTTTTATTGTATAAAGCCCTTCTCAAATATTTCCTGATGAAATAAATATTAGTGCTCAGCTACTGTTAATCACTATATATTTATCTTTTGAAATGTGCTTTGCTTCGGTTTTAAGCTAAAAAGATCTAATTAAATATTATTCCATGTGGCAAACAAATATACATTTGAAAAATATGAAGATACACAGTTTTTACAATGAATGACACAAATATAAATTGCAATTAGCTTTACTGTAGACCTAAACACATTAAAACCAGAATTATTACAGGAGTAAAATCAAGTAGCAGATGTGATTAAAAAAAATTGCCGACATTATATTGGAATAATTATTATGTTATAATATTAAAAAAACTATAGTTTCTTCCCCAATGATATTGAGTATAGGATTTTTATTGGTTTTAGGTTAACTTCTAATGGTTCAAATAGTCAGGTTTAATTCTATGTCTGCTCAATTGTAATCAAAATTTTTGGTAATGACTCATTGAAATTATTTTGCTCTTATTCAAATTTTCTCATTGGTACATCTCGCACTTTGAAACAGTACATACTAATCATTAGTCATCAATACAAACGACTATGCCAGGACAGGCCTGTCATTTATGGATCGGGGTCAATTGCACTCACCCACCTGGTTTTGGGAAATTAATGCATTTACACATAAGTACTGTTTTTGGTATAATTTACACTAAATACATACCCTATCCCCAGGGGCGGCAAGAGGGGGCGTTTGCTCCCCAATTTTTTTGCGCGGAATAATAAGGAACGTGTAAACTCAATTTCTATGAATCACAAATCAATGATCATATGTAAAAGGAAATAAAAAAGCTCACTAATTCTCAACAACAGTTGACGAAAGTGAAGAAATTTTAATACGAACAGTTTTCGTAATAAAGTTTTGCTTCATTTAAAACACCAGTAATGAATTCCTCACTACTGGTGACATGATTTTTTTAATTTATCAAGCTACTGTATATTGTTTAAAGAACCTTTTTTTTAAGATTAAATACATTTCACTATAGCTTCATTTTTACCAACTGTATTTCATTCCATACTGGTTAAATTCATAGTTCACAAACTCGCCCTACCAAACGAAATGCTGAAATGCTGCCCCTATCCTACCCCCCCCCCCTCCCCCGCTCAGTAAAATTCCAACTGACGGGCCTGCGCCAGAGAAAAGAGGGTTACTAGCAGAGAAATAAGAACTTTCACAATATTTAGTATTAAAACTTTTCCCATTAATATTCATGGAGAACAATAACTATGCAACGGTAAAAAGATGTAGCTTTTATTCATATGCTCATTGTGTACGTCTTTCTTGATTTTTTTTAATGAGAAGCATTTGATATTAAAGTGAGGTTTGTAAAAATTCTACTTTTAGACTTCACCCCCCCCCCCTCCTCTCATAAGTTTGTCCCGTATTTAAATTTTTTAAATCTAGCAACCCTGCTTGTGGTAAAGGAAGATCGGTTCGAACTATCGGACCCACTCTCACATAGAACCGTAAAACAGAACAAAAGAATACTAGAATGTCTTTTAACAGTTATAAAACAAATTTATCTTGAAAAAAAAAAATTAAAAAGTTTGTGTGAGTCCTGTAGATGAAAAACGAGTTTGATCTGTCGTAGAAAAACGTAATAAGAAGGCTTTTTGAAAAAGAAAAACAAAAAGATATTAAAGACAAGTAAAATCGGAGCCCCACTAAATATTTTTTTCAAATAACATAAATATATTTCATTCATTAAATGCTGTAAATAACTACACGCTATAAATACAATCAAGCCCGCTTATTAGAATATCGGTGGAAAAAGAATATCCCGCTTAATATAATGCATTTTCAATGTACCAAACCGTTGTAATACATTATTTTGTTCCCGGATAATGGAATATCCCGCTTATTGGAATATTGTTTCATGGCACAATAGCTATTCCATTAAGCGGGTTCGACTGTGCTATCAAAACAGTTGTCGCTCACTCCCTCTCTCTCTTCCTTTCTCTATTTGTACCGAAAAAATATTTTCCTTTTTTTCTCACAACACACTAAGGACAAAAATGCTGAACTTTTCTTTGCACATTCTTTGTACTTAAAAGCGATGACTCAGCTGGGCCGAAGCTTAATATTCGCTCATCGTCCGGAGCAGAGTTTAGTCCTCCGAAAATGCATCTCTACCTCCTACTCCTACTTCCGTTTCCATTTTGAGAGGAGGCTTGCAAGAATAAGCTCTTCCGGAAAAAAGGATCAGCTATGGTCCTTTTGTTTCATACTTTTTCGGCTTTTCCACCTTACGATGTGGTTCTATAAAGGAACTTTTCCGCTTATTACTTTCTGTGGGATTTTTTATTGGAGTATTATTCTGTAGCCAAAATATAAAGCACATAATTAAGAACGTGATTTCGTAATAACATTTTAATCACGCGCAGGAAGAGGTGCAAGATTACTTGTTTTCCACCTCACGCAGTTCTATGAAAGAACATTTTCCGCTCAATCTTTTCTGTGGAATATTTTTATTGTAGAATTATTCGGTGCAAAAACATAAAGCACATAATGAACATAATGGTTTTGTACTAATATTTTAATCACAAGCAAGATGAAGCGCAAGATTAATTGCTTAAAAGCAATTAAGATAAATTACACTTGGCAACAAAACCGAACTTTTGTCTGCTGTGTGGCTTTAAATATTCTGTTTTTACTAATTTTGGGTAGGAAAAAACGATTATGTAAATTTTTTTTTTTTAAGTTCTAATTTTCAAGACAAACAAAAACCCACTGGAAGAAGCTTCATCATTGCCACCCATTAATTTTAAGGTACATTTTAAAAGAGAAAAATATCCTATGTCACAAATGCAATTCAATAGGTCCTGTTTTATTGAACGATGTTTATTTTTTAGAAACCAGCGGCTGTTTTTATACCATTGTTGTAAACGCTTCATTTTCAATTTCTTCTTGCGAAGAGAAGAAGGATCTTCTCCTGTCTTTCCGAAATAAACCCGGGCAGTTTCCGAACTAAACCCGGACACACAGATTTGAAGTTTCATTAAATTACATTCACAAACCAAACCCCACCATGAATGGGTAATTACACTACATATTCCACCCTGCCCTTCCATAACACCCAGGCAAGAAATATAGTTATTCAAACATTTTTTTATTATAATTATGTATTATTACTAAATGATTTTGAGAAAACGTCTACTTTAGGGTCAGGGTTTAAAGTTGTCTTTAGGACTCAACTTTTGCAATTATAACCGCTCTTATAAAGTTGCTCCTCTAAACACCATTCCGTGGATTCATCATCCGGTTTACAATCCTTTTGACATAATTAGTCTGACATGGCGACTTATTAAACAAAAACTAATGAGATTATTAAATAAAAACTTGACTACATTTGTAAAAACAAATAACTACAATTGATTTTGTAAGAATTTAATCGGAAGAAATCGAAACTTCAAAACAGACCTAAAAATCGATCAAAAGTATTTAAGGAATATTATTACTGCAATACAGAAAGAAATATGTGAATCTTATCCTTCTGTCAAAATTCCAATACCTTACAATCTTTAATTCCCATTTACGTGTTCTAAATCGGATCCTGCGACTACGCATTTTTCAGAAATTTTTAATAATAAGACCAAATCGGTGCCTTCAGGAAAAATACAAAATGTTTTAATTTTTTTCGACACTAAACATTGGATTCAAACCGTAAGAAAATTTTAAATTGACTTATTTTTATAGAAATGATTGAAGATGAGTAAAACCTTTATAAATAAATTAATTTTATAACTACCATCATTCACTTTTGTTTTTGAACCCGATTAAAAAGCTTGTCCCAACCTAATTCAAACCAAAACTTAACATGTTTAATATGAAGAAAATAAATACCGTTGTGCGATAGATGTAAAGTTTAAATTCAGCGTTAAAAATGCACAAATATGCAGGTATACTGCATATGCAGGTATATGCAGTATACCTGCATATTTGTGCATTTTTAACGTTGAATTTAAACTTTACATGTTTAATATGTTTAAAAAGATAACGTAGCTCTTCCAGTGATATTTTTCTATTGTAAGAACTCGATATTTGTTTCAAATTTACTTTAAATTCGTTCAATGTATCAAAATATTGCTGGATAACATACGTTTTTCTATCCTTTATGAATAATTACTGAATTTCTTTTAGGAAAAGAAAAATATTTTTTTAACTCTTTATTTTTTCACTTTTACTGTAAAAAAACTGATATTTGACTCCAAGATTTCATCAGAACTTGAGCTCAGCTCACTGTCATTACTTTAGAAAACAGAAAAATGCATTCGCTTTTTTTTTTAAGACAGTCAACAAAAAAGGGGCAAAGCAAAATGTATTTGAGATCAAAATACTTCATTTACTCAATAAGACACACGTCGTCGTAACAAATGAAATCCAGTAGGGTTCTTCAAGTATTCTTTAATTTAACATTCACTTGGACTTTTTACGGATTGCGTGTCTGAATCGACGCTTAGAAGGTTTGTTGTTGAACACTAAAGGGATGTTTCATTACTTTAAGTTCTATGAATCAAATCCAATGTTTTCCATTTTGAAAGAAGCAGATGAAATGTAATTTTTTTTTTTCGTTTTCTGTTTTACTTTAGCTGTATGTTACAAACTTGCTTATTTTGTTTCCGATGAATACAAATAACAAGAAGGACGTCAAATTCCAACACTTTATAAGTGTTTGTGGAAAATCAAAAACGAGTTTCTTTAAATCTGTCAAAAACTTACTTTTGTTGATACTGATCTTTACCTGCCCTTATATATATATATATATATATATATATATATATATATATATATATATATATATATATATATATATATATATATATATATATATATATATATATATATATATATATATGTATATATATATATATATATATATATATATATATATATATAGTGTCCTTATCGCTCATCTCTACCGAAAGTAAATATTTAGAAAGGAAAGTTTATTTAATGCGTGAAAAATAAAGCTTTGGTAGAAAATGTAAAATGAAAAAAGTTTAAGACCTTAACATCCAACATTTAAATCCTTACTTGTCATACATTTACGACAAGTTTCCGAAATTTTGCTACTTTGTTCCGAAAGACATTTTTCTTTGCTTCAATTCAGCTGCGTTTGACAAGAAATTTATCTTGAACCAGCTCCGTTTGTCTTTCTTCCCTCTTCGTCACTTTTTCATTTTGATCTTTTAAAGTAAAATGATTGATATTAATGACTTATCCTACGAATCGTTTCTTCCTCTAACAACGTTCGAAATTTACAAACTGTCTAAGAACTTGTTATAATTATTTTTTTAAATAATGAAACAAGTGCAGATGCGTGTCATTTTCTTTTTTTATGCATAGAAATATTTTTGTTGCGTAATACATGTGTGAACAATATTCTAAATTTAGAGTTTTTCTTGAAAATGATTGCACTTGGAAACAAAGCAATTCCTCAAGTGCGTATTAAAATACCGATATGCTGTAATAGCCGAAAACAATTTATGTTGAAATACGAGAATGAAAACCTTCCACAGTAATAAACATCTTTAACCACCAGCAACAAAATAAGAGAAAAAAAAATAACTGAAGTATGATCCATTCCTATCGTTGCATCGGTGACCCTGGCAAAGGAGCCATTAGTCAGTAACAATACTAAGAGCAAAATTGCTTTTTCTCAGAGGAAATTAATATACGATACATCTTAATAGTCTTAAAAGAAATACTGCACACAAAGTGACACCAGAGGGGATGACTTGTATTACTTCATCTCGCATGCTCCGTTCCTACTTTCTTCTTTTCTGCCTCTCAGCATAGTACGTGATCTTATGCTCCAATAAAAGTATTGGTACTTAGGGCGCTTTTCCACTTGACGACACGACAACGACGAAAGTCGGACGGTAATACTACAACGATAAGTGCCGTGTCGTATCGTCTCCAGCACTGTTTTTCCACTCAACCGATATTGTTTCTCCGAACGAGTCATTTTCCAACGCATTTCATTTTAAGACAGAACTGTGCTCACACGGGTATGTTATTATGGCTCCTCCATTTAACAGATTACGACTGTTATGTTTACTTTACCTCAGCAAAAAAAGAAAACAAATGCAGAGACGATAGTTGTGCATGGTATTCACAACTTTATTACATTTCTACGAACTTACTAAGAACAAAACGCATACTATCTGTTTAAATACTCCCAAAGGGTTGCCATAAAACTTTTTTAAAATTAAGTCCTCGGTTCTGTATGATATAGTTGGAAGTCACAATATTGTAGTTTGGCTTTGTTTTCGTAATTGTTGTGCTCCTTATTTCTAAGCGGGTACATCCCCACTTCGTTGTTATGAAGATAATTCGTTAATAAATATGTTACGTTGTCAATCGTCTCTTCGTTGAACACCATCACTTCATTATAGTACATTTCACTTTGATGCATCAAAATGAAATGTCTCAGCAAATAGAATCGCAATTTATCGCTCTACGGCGCCAACGCTATCAGAATGAAAGTTTGAGCTTTTTTGAAGCATTAAAAATCGTCTGAGCAACAGTAATAAAACAACGTATCATGGCTGCGTTCAGAGTATTCGCCCGAGCTTCCCGGGCGTTTCAGCCGTGACGTCATAAATAACTTCCCGGGCCGAGCCCCAGCAATTGTGCTCTGGACATCACTTGTGCTATTCGGGAAGAAACAACATGGCGGACAGAACAGCAGAGTATAACGTGCCGGTCAATGCAGGAACAATGCTGCATTTGCTTTTATATTTTGGCACAAAATGATACAATTCTTAACATTGGCGACAATTATTGTTCCTCTACCGTCATGGTTGAGTGTGGGATTGAAATGACTTATCGAATTTAATGAGAAATATGTTATTTTAAATGAAGGAATTTGCGATGAAATAGGCCTAACAGCAAGTAAAGAATTTCATCGATCTCGCTTATCTGGCAGGATTGTTCCTGCAATGACCAATTCTCAAGGAAATATAGCCTTTCAGATTCATCACAGCAAATAGCGTGCGTATTTTTGACATTGTGTGTGTATTTTCAAGATTTTGTTTTAGTCACTCTTCGTTAATCCTAGCAGATGAAAGAGCAATAAATTCAGCCAATGAGCATCAGCCTTTGCTAAACGCTCAAACACGTGAACTATCTGCCCAGCTAAATTTCCTGGTCTGCTTGTGCTTTAGCCCAAGCAGCTCGGGCGTCTACTCTGGACAGCATTTGAGACGTTCGGGTTTTCCAAATGGCGACTCTGGACGCTTTAGGAAGAACCCTGGACGCTTAAGTTTCTTCTCCGAATGGCACAAGTGCTGTCCAGACCACAACTTCCCGGACTCGGCCCGAGAAGCTATTTATGACGTCACGGCTTAAACGCCCGGGAAGCTCGGGCGAATACTCTGAACGCAGCCATAAGCTTCAATTTGAAGACGATAAACAAAAGACGTAGCAATAAAACAATTTTATTCATTTTATTTGGTATTTTGTTTCATTATTGTTGCTCAGACAATTTTTAATGCCCCAAAAAAAAACTCAAATTTTCATTCTGATAGTGTTGGCGCCGCCGAGCGATAAATGGCGAATCCATTCCCCCAGAAGCGATGGTGTCAACGAAGAGACGATTGACAACGAAACATATTTATCATATTCTCTTCATTATTACGAAATGGGGATATACTCGCTTAGTACTAAAGAGCACTACAATTACGAAAACAAAACAAAACAATATTGCGACGACCAACTATATCATGAAGAACTGTGGACTTAATTTAAAAAAGTTCTGTGGCAA
>JAXGGA010025822.1:0-10125 GCA_038373865.1 Uloborus plumipes
AGGAAGTAGGAAAAAAATACTTTTGTCAATCTGGCAACGCTACTGGCTTCTAAAGAGGGCTGCACGTTGAATGCTAGAAAACATCACATTTTCATAGACTGCAAAACTTCATATGCAAGAACAAACCTTCTTATATTTAAAAACTATGAGTGGTATGTTTCAATTATACATGTATCTGAACAACAGAATACCACATTAGAATTTACATTTTTTATAAATTGTGTCATAAAAGTGAAGAATTCTGAAAAATGCCATGGGAAAAAAATTTGCGGGGTGAATCGGAACACTTAGTTCTGTTGTTCCAATTCAAACTTATTTGAAGGAAATTGTTTGAAAAATCAAGATTCTAACCCCAATTCTTCTATTCAAGACAGGGACAAGGATTTATTACTGTTTATCCCTTCTCGTGAGCAACTAGATCTTAGAATGACAAAAGTTACAGATTTCAAAAGATTTTTTTCTCCAGGAGACTTTTTTTTACTTAAAATAAAAGGGAGAAAGTCACATAGACTTTATGTAGTAAACGTCCAACACACAGACAGTGATGAATAAGCGAAAAAATCTTTCAGGACAATCCCCGAAAGGCAGAAATTTCAAAAAACTAAAGAAAAGGCAGAGTTCATCCCAGGAGATGTTATGAAAAAACTTAAGCCAAGCCACAATTGCTAGTTTTAAGGACAAGTACATATTTGTGGACGACATGAGTGACTTCCATTCATGTTAAATCTTTGCATTTCAATTCAAAAGCTTTTCTTAAAATTACTTTTCATTTTTCATAAGTTCAAAATTATTTTGAATTTTCACAAATTATAAACGTTTACTGGTACTGAAATTATACATTTATTTGACAGTAATTATCTGTTCTTATTCTCCCCCATTAATATTACTCATGTTTGTGAGACCTATTACAGATTAAGTTGAAAAAAATAGAAATTTTAACAAGTGTTCCGATTGACCCCTATCAGCGGGGTGATTCGGAACACCCATAATTTGCTATATATTTTAATAATAATTGCTCAAAATCTTTTGTCTTTGCTTGGAATATCAAAAGTAAAGCAAGACCGAAGTTTTTACCCAAAAAATCAAATTAAAAAAAAATCTTTTAACTGCTTTTTTTACAATCAAAGCTGAAAAGTGTTCCGATTAACCCCATTTTACGGTACCTTTTTATTGCTACATTATCTCTAAGTTCATTCTTTTTACCGGAGAAGAAAATATGAAAGTTATGAACGTGAAAAAATCCTTAAATGCAGAGTCATGTGCCAATGCTTTTTTTTACAACTTTTTTCCTAACAGCAACACTGCTTCAACTTCTTTTTTAGTATAAGAAAAAAGAAGTTAAAAATCCTGTTTTTTTTACGTTGACTCTTTTGTAAGTAAGCCTCTCTAGAGTAAACAATATGAAATCCAAACGTTCCGGTTATTGAAGTTATTGAAGACCATTAAAATTGAAATGATAAACTTAATGCTAACTTGTGTGTCACGCTCCTAAAATTTTAACCTTTTTAGCCTACTTTCCCGTTAAAAATAAAAGAAAGACGAAAAAAGTATTAAAAGTAGCTTAATGCATCTAAAAAATATCGCCAAGTCCAAAAAATATCGCCAAGTTAAAAAAAAAATTATCGCCATGTCCAAAAAATATCGCCAAGTTAAAAAAAATAAAGAGGTAAAATGAATATTGAAAAATTAAAAATTTGAAAGTAGGGTATTGAGATGGGGAATTTGTGTGTCGGTCTGTCGGTCTGTCTGTCCCCCCCTAATAACTTTTGAATGAACATTCCGATTTGGACGAACTTTTTTTTGTTGGAAAGATCTCGGCGAGTACAGCTCATTCCTATATTTGATTTTTTGATTTGAACAATTTTTGGTTCAAATTTGAGCCGTTCAAACAACCGGTCCCGCGATACTAACTTTTTAATGAACAGTCCGATTTGAACAAACTTTTTTTGTTGGAAAGAACTTTTCAAGGATACTTCATTCCCGTATTTACATTTCCGATTTGAACAATTTTTCGTTCAACATTGAACCGCTCAAGCAAGCCGTCACCCCTAATAACTTTTGAGTAAACAGTCCGAAAAAAAATGACTGACTGTGCAGACGATTTTTTGTTTTTTTATTCATTTGTTTTATTGAATTTATTATTATTATTATTATTGTTTTTGGCAGACGATTTTTTTGTAACAAAAATGTTTCATTCACGAGGGCATTTTATTCTTTATTTATATTTAACAACTGGCAACGGATTAAAAGTGAAATTCGAGACATTTTATCAACGGACGAGTTTTTTTTCTTTTTTTTCTTTCTTTGATAAAATGTGTTTTGATGTACTTTGTACTTTTAATTTTTTTTTGAAAACAATTGAGGAATTTTTCTACGGAAGAACTGTAACAGTTACATTCTTTAAAAGGTGCGACAAAACTTTATTTATTCATTTATTTACTTTTTATGTGTCTATTTCATCTGATGAGAGGGGTATATTTTGCTTTTAGAAATCAGCTTCAAGTGCTAAAAAGGTATGTTTGACATAATTTTTAGTCTTAGATAATCAAGAGAATAATGATCAGATGCTAGAATGCCGATGTCGATGTACGGGAAAGTAGGCTCGTTTAGTTCTTGACAGAACTTCTTGTTTTGAGTAGAGATAAGATTATTTTTTTTCTATTAGAAAAAACCGTTTAAAAATTTTTAAGAGGGATGCTGAAGGAAAAAAATATGTTTCTTTTCATTTTTTATTGGTATTTGATACGCAAGTTCAACATATTTAGTTAAAATAATGCCTTTGAGTCACACAGAGTCTGAAAATTGAAAACCAATTACCTGTTTATTCTTTTGCCCTAAATAAGCATCGACTTCAATGATGGACGCAGTTTCATAAAATCACATTTTCGAAACTAGGGCACATATTAAAACAAGTTGTGCATTGATATAAAGAGAAATACACTAAGTTTTCTTTTTTCCAAGGAACTTCAATTGCACAGATGAACAATGTGTGAGCACATTGCGCAAAATATTTAATGAAGAATGCTTAATGATGGAGTCTTTTGTTACTCGTTCATCATCTAACCTGTAATCAGTTTGTTCCACATATATTACACTGTAATATATTACACTGCTGCACTGCTGAGTATTACACTGCTAATGGTTCGTAATGCTGCAAAACACGTTGTAATATTTTCGGTATTGGTAATTTATAAACAAAAAATGTGATGTATTGTCTATTTGCGTATTGTGCGGCTGGCAGCCACGAATGCTTCCATTTGAAAAAGGGGAGATAGGTTTAGGATGCGCACTTCCCGATGCCTTCCATTTTTATTCGCTTGCTACTTCCTCGTTGCATTTCCCGTTTTGCTCATGCCGGCGTGTCATGTTCTACATTGTTCACTTTATGTTTATAGTAGTTGTATTATTACACGAATTTTCGTTTACATTTCATGTTTTTAGTTTTGTTTTAAAATTTATAATGAAAGGTCATTTATAATTTTAAGACTTCATGGGAAGCAACTAATACTTATTGCCGTAGCATTGATAGCTTAAAATTAATTCATACTGTCATGCAAGTTGTAATTTCTTTAGTGGTAAGCTATGGTTTTGTTTATTATTTGTTGTTAAAATTTACCAGTTTATTCTATTTTAAGAAAAAATAGCGTATGCAAATGTTACTGACAAGAAATATTCTGCGCATAAGTTAAATAAAATTGATTTTTTCTTACTGTCTCATTTACTTTTTTGCTGATGTGTTACATTTGAAAGCAATTTTTGAAGCAATCATAACTTGAAACATGCTGAATTAGTGATAAAATTCCCATCCGGCATTCATTAAAAAACTTTCAGTGTGATTGAAGTTTTTGGTTTTATTTGTCGCCAATCTCCTTTTCAACCAAAATGCGAGAAAAAATGTATTATCAAAGAGAAAAACATAAATGACAAAAATAAATAAATAAAATAAATAAATAAATAAAGCAATAAAAATAAATAAACGAAAAGAGGGACATTAAATGTCGAGTGAAAAAAATAAACATTTTGGTGATTCGCTCAAAGAAAATTTATATTTTAGTGTGAACTAAAGAACACAGTATAATTCATATTTGTTTCCTTACGAAAGAGTAATATAGTTGAAAATTAAGGAATTATGGTAGTTATTACAAAGCAATTTGTTTGCAATAATCAAATATAGTCCAACTATTCTCCAAAACGCTGCAACTCTTCTGTTAAAGGAATTTCAAAAAACATTTCTTTAACAGGTTCCAAAGAGAAGAACTTAGAAAGCGTCAGGTTCTGTTTATTGAATTTCCAGTAAATGCTAAAACTAGGAAATATTGAAACACCCTTAAAGAGCATTTAAAATTAAGATGCTAAACATGCCGTCGTTGCTAATTATCCTAATGAGTGGGTTTTAAGTTTAGTGTTCCAACTTTATTTTTCCAGAAAATTTTCGATTTTGAAAAATTTCTGGAGTCAGCACTAAATATCTTATTTTCAAAGGACATTTTCCCGTGAAACGAAGGAATGCTCAAAGAGAAAAGTATTATTTTGTCGTAAGATGAGTAATTGATTTTAAAAGGTTCTTTAAATATTTATCCCAGATTTTTTTTTCTGTTTTTGCTGAGAATACTAAAATAAAATAAAGAAAAAACAGTTTAGTCGTTTTTTTGCCTGTTTTCTGAAATTGAATGTACCTTTTAATTTAAATTTATCAAATGATTTTCAACTGAACAAAAACGTTAAACACGAAAAGATTTAATTGTGCTTCAAAAGTTGAAAATGACGGGATTATCATTATTATTATTTTTTTTGCAGAATAGTTTCGAAACTTAAAAATGCAATAACTGCATTGCAAAATTATTATATTTTTATAATTTAGTTTTGCGCTTAGGACGATTCTCAAAAAAAAAAAAAAAGTAAAACATGAACAATAGGTGTCAGAAATCCTATTCCGACCATGAAGAACGGTCATTTATGATCACAGAAAAGTTAATTATAATAGAATGCATTAGACAATTTATTGCAAAGTAATTATTTTAAACAGCATTTTTTTTTGTTTTTTATTAAAGATATTCTTTTCAAGTGATAAAGTGGGCCCTATACAACCAGTTAAACCATGAGTTGAAGTAGGTACAGGGATCCTTGAAGCGAAAAGTGTAATGACATTTTTGGATGCAGCAGAACTAGTGCTATGCTTTTTTTCAGGAATGAGTCAGGCTTTAGTGTTAATTTTCATTATTGTAAAAGGGAAGAATAAAGTGTACTCAACCCTTTCAAGATAAGACTCTCATCTCAATCGATCCAGAGTTGCACTGCCTATGTCCACTACCTTTATCAAATATTGAAGGAATTTTTTTTTCCTAAGACGTCTTTTGAGCCGAAAAAAAACAAAATGAAATTCTCTAAACAACTTTAAAAAAAATCAAGGAAATATTAGAATTTCAAGCCGAGACATTTGACGTTCAAATCAAACTCTCCGACCTCGATGACTCCTCGAGAATGCCAGAAACAGGGTTTTTTAATAAAATTGTCAAAGTTGATTTCAGACAAACAGACATCCAGAAAGAAAAAAAAATATAATTAGTAGATAGATGAGTACACTGTTAAAAATTCAGGAAACTTTTACGGTAGATGTTACTGTAAAATGTAGCGTTTACAGTACAGAAATTTTTTACAGTAAATTGTACTAATAAAAAAATTGCGATTGCAGCGCCAGTTGTCACAACGTGACTTAGGCAGGGATTCAAGTGAAACACGGACGATCGCAACTCACCACTGCAATCGCAAATTCCCAATTTTGGATAAGTTGCAATCGCAATAAATGCTAATCGCACTGACGTCACTACGGGTGGAGCCAATAAGAGCTCACAAGCGGTCAGCGATCTCCTCTTATTCGCCAAGTAGTCTGTGACGTTTTATCTAGCTCGTTTTTCATAGGCAAACGTCACGCTGACGTCACGATGTTTTTACCAAGAAACGTTCTAATGTAATTCATTTCCCCTAGCGATTGCAATATGCGATCGCCTGTTTCACTTGAATCCCTGCCTTACTATGCAATGCAGATGACACCCTATTTCCGCTCGCCTGATATGTCTCATCTGGTATCGTGGATAGCAAAGTGGCGTATAAAAATTGGGTCCCGAGTTCAATCCTTGTCATTTGCATCTCGCGCTTTTTAACACTTGTTTTCTTTACCGAAAAATTTTACAGTAAAAACAGATTTTACGGTAAAAGTTACTGGCAACATGGATGCCGGTAACTTTTACCGTAAAATTTCAGGAAAATGTTTAACAGTGTACAATTCTCTGAACGTAATTTTGATCTTTTTAAAGAAATGATAATGTTTTGTTTTAATTTTTCAATTATTAAAAATATAAATAATGGAAAGACCGATATCCTTAACAAAAATGTTTTGTTGTTATTTTCGTCATTTTGATAGACACATGTGCTATCTTTAGGTTTTATAGAAAAATTACACAAATAAAAGTTTTAATATTTTAATGGCATTCAGTGCTTATTCTGTGAAAAAAAGTAGTTTTTTTTTGCAACCAAACCGAAGAAAATATATTAAAATCTGTTATGAACATCAGACTCACTATCAGTATCAATAAATTTGAAAACAATGAAGTAAGGAGAAAAGGAAATCTTATCTTCACCAAAATGATAAATTCCCTGTCATCTTTAGTTAACTATTAAAAGAAACTTTTTGAACGTGATACGATCAAAACTGCGTTATCTAAATAACTTAATTTCAGCCTATATACTCAAGGAAGCACAAAAAGTTAGAAACCATATATAATTATAATGGTAATTAAACTTTTCAGGTATTAAGACTGACAAAATAAACATTAAAATAATATATGTTTAAAAAATAATCAAAAGTTTTAACCTAAATGGCTTTTCTTAAAGACTCATTTATCTTTTGATTAAAAAAAGTCACAGCATCTCGTGTTTTCTGGTATGATTTTATCGGAAAGATAAATTCAAAGTTATAACTTTGTCTTAGAATAAAATGGAAGTGCCAAAAAAAAAGAGCTTGCATTATAAAGGAGATAAAACAATGTAGTGACAAAGAAAAACTGGTAGCTCATGTAAAATAATTGAAGGGTCAGGGGGAAAAACCACGGTAGTCACATTTGATTCATTTTGAGAAAAACGAAATTTAAACTTTACGAACTCATAAATTTCCCCAGTATACTTGTTCTAAAATGACAATAATACATGGACTACAGTGTTTTTTCACGAATATTGCATATACTAAACAAAATTACACTTATTTTTCTAACAGGTGGTAGCATCAGTTTAAATTCAACAAAAAGTGGACTACCGTGGTTTTTCCCCCTGACCCTTCAATTTGATTTCAACTTTACATTAGCTACCAGTTTCTCGGCTCTTTTATATTCTGCAAGAGGATATCTGTCGCCAGCTCTGTTGCTTCCTATTCCAGACTGATGAGTCCATAACTAGGCCGAAACTGCAGTTTCGGGATGAAATAACTGAACTGGTTGTATATTGCATGCACTTCTGCCTTGGCCGTTGTTTGGCGGTAGTTTACTGCTTGTGCTCTCATCTTTACTTTTCGCACTCAACTGAATATTTTCTACTTAGCACTTAGTATTATTCTGTTTCCGTGTTTAAATTTGTTAGTTATGTACGGTATGAAACGCCAGTCATATGCTTAAGGGGTGAGATGAGTCCCGATGATTACACAGTTCGCATAAAACCTTTGTTTTGTATTGAATTATTTAAACTGCGATTAAACTTTTAAACCTAGTTGTACTATTTATCACCGCAATGTAATTATAAAGGAACTGCTTTTCTCTTGTGTAAATTATGAGTAATTTCAACAATGTTCACCAAAAACAAACTATACGTATGGATGTTTCTGCGTGAAATTTCAAGCTATTGAGGTAATGTTAGAGGAGTAATCAACTAACTGAAAAATAATAAATTGAATTGTTTTTTATTTTTTAATGTTAAAAAACCAAACTGCTTTAACAAAGAGTTCAGAAAATATACATTTATTTTCGAAATTTTATTTATCTTTTAAGCTATTGTGTTGCGCATTATATTAAATAAAAAACATGCAGTTTATCAATTTAATTTTCAATAAAAGAACCCTGTAACACTAAGCCACACTTTAATAATCTTGTGAATGCTAGCTGTCATACGCAGAAAATTGAAATATAATTAAAACAATCCTATTGTCTGGCACTATTGTCTGGCATATTTCGTCAAAGTTTTCTCAAAACCGGACGGATATGACTTATTTAAAGAAGAATAGGGGCAGTTGGAGATTGGCGGTGTCCATAGCAACGGTCAGAAGCCCAGAGGAAATACCATTCGCTGTCGCGACAGAAAATTGAAATCCTAGACACTCCGGCGAGAAAAGTCAGCAAGGAATAAAGTCTTCATGTCCTGCAAGAGGAGAAGATGTTCTCAATATATCCTCAGGACGAAATATTGAAGGTCTAGTCCTCTTCTTCCTCACCATTTGCATCTTTTATTTTTATCTTCGATCTTAGACCCTAATTTACCTTATCACAAGGAGGACTTTTGTTTATATGAATTTCTTTTGTTTATTTGAATGGGGAGGGTAAGATTCACAATATTTCTAAGCTACAGATAATATTTTTTCTTTTTACTCGGCTGCAGCTTTATTTTCACACTATCTAAAATCTTTGCTACAGTAAGAAGAATTTTTTAATGCTTAGATGCATTATTGTAATCTTAGTAATTTTTACCGTTTTAGTTTTCAACCCTAGTAAAACCTTAGTTGAAATCTTATTGATTTCCTAATGTTTACTATTTTTCTTTATAACCCAAAATGGCTCCGTGTTAGGACATATTTTTACATTTATCAGCCCGACTAATGGTTATGCCTGCTAGATGAATTAAGAACATCCATTGAAGACACATAAAAATGGATAATATTACTACCTGTCAAATTTTAAAAATATTTCAATTAAAATGAGAAACATCCAGGTTTCGACACTACACAAGCAATACGAGGAAATAAAAAATGATCTGTAAGTAAAGCAACAACAATCATATTTTCTATGTTCTCAAATCTACAGCAATGAAAATGAGCCATAAAGTTATTTTTAAGCTTTTATTTACTAGTCGTTAATTCAAATTTCAAGAAAATGGAGAAACTTCAAAATAGGTAACCCGGCATTTAAAAAGAAAGAAACTTGTGGGTTCCGTTTTTGACCTCCAACTTTCTGCCATTTTCAAGTAAAATTCATGTTGACATCTACAATAAAAATAAAAAAAAAAAAAAAAAAAAAAAAAAAAAAAAAAACACTCGTGGAAACGTGCACTAATTTTAACTCATTAATGGCAGACTTTTTTTTCCAAAGATATTTTGTATACTGGTTACAAACAGTGTTCAATGGACAGGAAAATAATTTAAAAAATATTATGTAAAAAATAATTTTTTTATTAAGGAAAGAAAAATCATCCTTTAAAAGTTACGATAGACCCCAGGGGGTACATACATTTTTTACTAAATTTTTTTTCTGCCTACGATATAATATTTAAAAAGACATTTTATAAGAAGAAATAAAATCAGCAATTAACATAAACTGGGAAGCTGGGAATAACTTTGAAAACTTAGCTTTTTCTCCTGAGATTGTGAACGATGTTCATTTTTTATAAAGATCACATTAAAACTGCTACACAACACACTTAACAATGGTTATGTGCTGCAATCTGTAACGAATTGAAACAATACCAAGGTACTCATTGAACACTATTATTTGGTTGAAATGTTCATTTTGGGGAATTTCAGACCCTTTTTTGGACCGTCCCTAAAAAGGGACGCTAGGCATTAATGGGTTAATTAGATTAAATTTTTAAATAACGGTCAAAAAACTCTTTGCGAGAAGATTCATGTCAGTTACTTCTGTACTTGAGGAAGGTAGATGCGGGATTTAAAATGAATGACATGTGAGTTTCAAAATAAAAGTTTTGATGCGAAAAAGTTGGCTTTTTTCGCCTCAAAGAATTTTGTTTCTAACTTTCCTTTTTTTTTTTACAAGAAATGCTTTACATTGCTTTTAGTTTTATGCGTTATGTTTTTTGCTTACTGTGAAATTTTTATTTAAATACAACTCTTGTATAATAATTTTTATACAGAAA